>MNCI01012011.1:596679-623560 GCA_015680685.1 Gnetum montanum
TGTGTCTGATAATTTTCCTATTTTGATCATCCCAGAAACGATAACCAAAATTATCGAAACCATAGCCAATAAAATAGCATTTCTTGGCTTTAGGATCAAGCTTATCTCTATCATTTGAATCAATATGCACATACGAGACACCCAAAAATTTTCAAATGTGAAAGATTTACCTCCTTCCTAGTCCATACCTCCTCTGGTATTCTGAACTCCAATGGAACTGAAGGTGCTTGATTAATGAGGTAGGCTGTTGTGTTAACTGCATCTGCCCAAAAGAACTTTGGTAGCCCAGAGTGTATTCTCATGCTCCTAGCTCTTTCATTCAAGGTTCATTCAAGGTTTTGTTCATCCATTCAGCAACACTATTTTGCTCTGGCATTCTTAGAACTATCTTGATCATCCTGATCCCATTTTCTGAATATAAATTCTTGAATTCTTGGCTGTCATATTCCCCTCCATTATTTGACTTTTGACATTTTATTTTTAAACCAGTTTGATTTTCTACTTCAGCTTTCCACCTTTTAAAAGTAGCAAACACATCAGATTTATTTTTAAGAAAATAAACCCATACCTTCCTAGTGGAATCGTCAATAAAGGTGACATAATAGCTTGAGCCTCCAAGAGACTTCACTGGAGCTGGCTCCCATACATCTGAATGCACCAGTTCAAGCTTTTCAGTTTGTGATATCCTCCCTATCTTTGAGAAAGTAACTCATTTTTGCTTCCCATAAATACAATCTTCACACAAGGCAACATCATCACACTTAAACTTTGGTAACTTTCCCTTTGAAGCCAACAACTTCATACCTTTTTCGCTCATGTGCCCAAGTCTTTGGTGCCATAGGACTGAATCACCATCACAGTTAGCAACTGCAACTACATCTTTCTTTACTGTAGTCATGTACAATGCTCCCGCCTTACTCCCTCGTGCAACAACAAAGTTTCCCTTGGTAATCTTCCATGATCTATCGCCAAATGTTGTTGTATACCCATCCAAATCCATCTGACTCATCGAGATTAAATTTTTCTTAAGTCCAGGAACATGTCTTACATCTTGCAACTTCCATTGCATCCCTTGGGTGGTCTTTATTTGAACTTCACCCTTCCCCACAATATCCAAAGGTTCATCATCTACAAGATAAACCTTTCCAAACTTCCCTGCAACATAATTGTGTAACAATTCCTTGCATGAAGTGGAGTGGAATGAAGCACCTGAATCCAGAATCCAGGATTCAATGGGATTGTCCACACAACAAATCAAAGCATCAGCAATAATCTCTTTTGTTGCATTCACTGATTTATCATCTTGAGTGTGATTTTTCTTCTTCTTTGGTGCCCTGTGCACTGATTTCTAAAGTGACCCTTCTTGTCACAATTCTAGCAAACAACTTCCCTGTGATCTACCACTACCATGGTTTTGACCACGTTGTGAGCTCCTACCTCTGCTTTCTGTATTCAAAGCAGACCCTGAGGATTCGCTTGACTCCCTTCTGCGATTGTCCTCACTAAGAATCAAGTCTTGAATATCATTCAACTTTAATTTTAAAGTACCTCATGAGCTACTCACAGCAATTACTATTGCAGACCAACTCTCAAAGATGACAGCAAAATCAACACCTAGATTTCGTCCTCAAAGATGATCACCACTGAATTCAATTGACTAATTATCGTATTGAATTCATTGATGTGATTTGTAACTGATGCACCTTCACCCAGCTTCAGATTGAACAACCGACGCATCAAATATACCTTGTTTGCAGCAGATGGCTTTTCATACATACTTGACAACATTTTCATTAAACCTGCAGTGGTTGTCTCATTAACAATGTTGAATGCAACGTTTCTTGCCAATGTCAATCTAATCACACCAAGTGCCTGGCGATCTAAGAGATTCCAATCTTCTTGATCCATTTGATTTGGCTTCTTCCCTAGCAGCGGTTCATGCAACTTCTTTTGAGACAGATAATCTTCAATCTGCATCTTCCAGAACCCAAAGTCTGTTCCATCAAATTTGTCGATCCAGACTTTCCCGTCCTCAGATGCCATTGCTCCCACTGATCCATTGCTCTGATACCAGTTATTATATTCAGGAACAGATAAAGAACCAAAGAAAAAGAAAACACAGGCAACACACACAGCTTTGTGTGGCGTTTAAGCAAGCACACCACCACCGGAAATGCATGAGAACATTTTTGGGCCGTTACAGAATGGAAACTGGACCAGAACCACTAATTGCTGCCAGTAACTACCACTAACTATTGCTCACTGCTGCTAACTGGTTTTGACCCGTGTTGGATCAGTCACCGCATAACTTAACATGTATGGTGGGATTCTTCTTGTCACTTTATTTGATTTTTGAATTCTCTCTAAAATGAAATGTAATATGCAGGGATTCCAGAATCTCTAAATTCAAATCCAAGGACAAATTAACTTCTCCAAGATTCAAGCAAACTAAATACAAGGTCATGCAAATTTCTATTTAGGGGAAAGAAACATTTCAACCTACTCACAGAGCTCGGAAATCAGGAATTGCAGGTAGTGCAATACTGAAGAGCATGAAGGTCGGGAGGCTTCTAAGCGTGAGTGCTGGTGAGGATGCCACTCGGGAGGCTTCTAAGCGTGAGTGCTGGTGAGGATGCGTCCGGTGCCGGTGGCAGAAATAACAATGAAAATGAAAATGAGAATAATCATAATAAACAAAATAATGAGGAAGAAGAGGAGCCAATGAGCCTCACGAATAAGTGGATGCTGCACTCGTGTATGCAATGCTTGGCGATTCTGGAGTGGAACGAGCGAACCGATGCTGCTCAACTGCGAGAATTCTGGCTTGCTGTCTGCCGCCAATTTCCCCGCATCTCCTGCATCGCGGTCAGTGACGATTTTTCAGATTCATTCGTAGCCTTAAAAACTAATTCCAGCACTGGTGCCATAAGATTTGTTTTCCACTGACATTTGCCGTCTATCCCACCACAAGAACAATTCCTTTTTCATAATTTTTTTTCCCAGACTGTGTGTTAACTCATGAAATAGAACTTGTTACGTGGGATTGTACCTGTTTTCATGTTACAATTTTAAAATTAAAATTGAATTTTTGTTAAGATCATAGATCATTTAGATTTATTGTGCCATAGAAATGTACATATTATGAATTTTTGTTAAGATCATAGATCATTTAGATTTATTGTGCTATAGAAATGTACATATTATGAATTTTGAAAAGTTTGATAGCATTGACAACAAACGGATCAAATTTATAATTATAATATCATATTTATGTTTAATGTGATAAGGAAATATGGTGTTCATCTTCAGTGCTATTTCTGCTGCATCTTAAAATCTAAGATAAGTTAACACCGGATTACATATTACATATACAGAAAGAAGATAGTAATGGAAACGTAGGCTATACAGAAGAAAACAAGTGGACATGCACAAGTACTTTTTGTTTATGGAGCTGCCAGAAGAGGACAAAGAGCAAGAGAGCAGTGAAGGAGTACATACCCAATCAGGAGACAATATGGCTGGACCGCTTAGAACCACAGTGGGAGATGCACAGACTGCACAGTTCTGTAAGAACCGTGGCAGTGTTCAAATTTCATCATTCTCTAGCAGATGGTGTATCCATGATGTCTTTTCTCATTGGGATAACTCACAGCGCTAATGATCCATCTCAGAAGCCGAGGCTGCGTTATATTATGTTAAGTTCGTTTCGTTGAAAGATGGAAATTCTGGTTGGTATCTATTTGTGACCCATTCTTGAGAGTTTCATCACAACCACACTATTTTTGGAAAGCGCTATTTAAAATTGCATGTGTATTCATATAGTTGCGGTGCAGGATTATCATCAGGTATACAGTTACATTATTGCTAATAATTTGCACGTAAATCCTTCTCAATGAGATTTCCACTTCAAACATATTCTTTTTAGCAAATAAATAGTTGCATTCATGATAGTATTTTCATGCTATTAATATTCCCTAAGACTAACTTGTTCAGGTATACGATCACTGTACTCATGAAATGCAATCAATTTATATACTGTGCAGGTGGCCAAAGCATGCAAAATACCATGCTATGTGGAATGGTATAAGAAATCATACAATCATGAGCTTCTTAACTGTTTTGAAATAAATCAAATACATGAGGTGCTAGAATGGAAGTAGAAGCACTGGTACATGATCCAAAGATATGTTTCGAATGATCATTCAATTATGTTATTTTTTAAGTACTTTAAATGGATTATATTGATCCATTTGTAAAGGGGACTCAATGCTTCCACTTTATGAAAAATCCATTTGAAAGAATATTAATGTAACTTTAACTACTATGTAAAACTATTTTCATACAAGGTAAGAATTTATTATGAATTATGGCTATTTCTAATTCTAATGTTACTACTTTGAAAGTTTATGTTAATATTGATTCTAATATTTTATTACATCATTCATGCAACTTAAATACATCTTTTATCTAATTTCCTAGAACTAACACTAGTAACTTGAATAGCTCATATAAAAACTAACTTAAGAAATATATTTAGCAATATTCTAATAATACATGTTGCTCATCTTCTACCACTTAAACTAAACACAATCAACATATTGTATCTTCATATTGCTCATTATTCCATCTTCTTGTTTTCAACTTGAAGATGGTGCAATCCCATTCATACTTTGCTAATTAGTGGTCTCACAGATATTAGAATTGTTTCATATAGATATTCTATTTCATCATGTTTTCTACATCTAATATTTTGCTAATAAAATAAATTTTTTCTTTCTTTTCCCTTTTTCTGTGTGTATGCCTCATTCTACCATTTTCCTAAAACTTTCTCTATGACAAGTTTCCAAGCATATACTAAATTTATCTTTCCATCAATATTATCTATACTGCATTTTTGTAGGTACAATCATCCTTCGTGGAATCATCCATATTGTTAAGATTATCAAATGATCTCTCTTGATATTTTATTACCAGTTTTATTTCTTAAATAATATATTAAGAACTGATACATTACTTTATCTTCCAATGGCAACAAATTAGCTTCTAATAAAAGTATTGCACATGAGACTTAAGTTTTTACCTTAAATTCACATCCATTTGCAACTTGTTATGATATACAATTCTTCCACTTATAATTTTGAGACCATTCTACTCCCAAATATCTTAAGTATTCTCAATCTCAAGTCATTTATTATTTAGCTGGAAAGTATAATCTATCTTATTAGTTCCACAAATTAGCATTTTTATTTTTGCAATATTTACTTTCATTTTTGTATACTCAAAAAATTTGTGTGGTTAATGCAACATTGCTTTTAACCATGTTTCTAACTTTCTTTTAGTGCTAGATCATATGCAAAGATTAATAGCATCATCTATGATTGTTCTACTTTAATAACATGATTTGTAGGTACCTCTTTAATTCCCCCTTTTAGTTCATCAATAAAAATGCCAAAAAAAGTTGGTGAAAGTGGATAGCCTTACTTTGCTCCTATATTATTATAAAATTCATAATATTTTGTAGTTCATAGAAACCAAAGTCTCTTCCTTTTTGATGAGCAGCAAGGTACCCCTATGCTCAACCATACGAATATGAGCATCCCACGCATGATCCGGTCAAATTTCACAGACGGGCTAGTTGTGGTATCTAGATAGTTACTCACTGATAGCAGTTCACTATCTTTCCACCTAGACTAGTATGTGCTTTGTCATGTATGGTTTACTCTAGAGTGAGGTGTATGATGTGTTCCTAAACTAAGGCTGCTCCTGGAGGCAATGGAAAATAATCTTGAATTAAGCTAGGAGGAAAGGAAAGAGAGAGCTAACTAATAGGAGATAGGAAGAGAGAATCTAAGCTAGCCTAGGTGTGATAAGCATCCGTTCCTTAATCATCCATACACATCTTGGATCTCGTGCAAGAATACCAGTAGGATTACCAAACATAGGTCCTAGGTATGCTACTGGGTTACCAAGTAGTCACACTTAAATGCTCATGATTAAGTCGTACTCGTTTTGTGTTTAAGGGGTTTACGATGAAGAGATATTAACTACGAAAGCAATAAATAACAATAACAATTAAACAATTAAACTAAGTGAATGCTACAATGACGAAGTAATCTCGATCTTTATTTCTGGTCATGTGTGTGTCCAAGTACGTCACAGTCGAATAAAGGATACCGTACAATTACAATCATCACACTGTGAGCATGCACTAGGAGGAAGGGTTGAGAGGGAAAAAAAAGAGATAAACTAACTTCTAAAACTAACTGATTCTAAAACTTCCAAGACTGACTCCTCATGTGCACCTACATGTGTATTTATAGGCTTATGCAAAAGTCACGGTATGATGTATCCAATATAGTTATTGGGCTACAATATCACATACCCGATATCGTGAATCCAATATTGAGGATCCAATATTGTGACTTGATGAATCACGATTCATCATACCCCCACGACTGAATGAAAGCTCATCCTTGAGTCAAAATGAGAATAAGCCTGATTGATTACACAGTGGATAGGTATGGGATTATTGACTGACAGGGAATTAATTCATGCTGCAGTGGATAACTCAATAGAACAAAATTGGGACAAAACATGAAAAATGCAAAAATATCAAAATTACAAAATTTGGTGGAACTCATGTGGTTCTAGGTGGCCATGGCTCCTCGATGGGTTGCTTACCCTTGTCTTGTGCTTCATGTTTTGGGATTTGATGATGTTGAAGTAGTGCCCAGAGCTTTTCCTCTTTCGTTCGAGGATCCTGTGCTATCCATGCTGATGCTCCAATGTTTGATGGAGTTGGCACCTCCCATGGGCACGGTAGTTGTGGAAACATTTTGTTTGCTTTGATGTACCAAGCCGCAAACAACCGTCGTTACTCCTCGTATGCTCTAGCTTTGTCCCTACACTCTTGAAAGTCTATAAGCCATCGAGCCAAGTTCGTTGCGACATCCTTTTATCCTTGGTAGCTTGCTTTAACCACCTCCAATTCAGAATTTGCAACTTCTAGCTTCTATAATGTTTTCTTGTGTTCTAAAAATTTTGCTTCATACTTGCGGTAGGTGGTAGCTACTTGCCTCTCAAACTCTATCCTTAGGCACCCTGCTATCAACATGGCTAGATTCGCATATCAAATATTTGCCAACTCCATGTATTTTGTGAGATCCTGAATTTGCAAGTCCCAGCTTTTAAGTTCCACCTATTGGGCAAATGCATATGTGTCTAATATGGCCCACCAATTAATGTGTTGAGCACTGAAAGCGTTGATGTGGGCCTTGGTCATATAAATTTATTTTTCAATGATTTTCTTGTACATTCCCACCTGGTCTCAGAAATGCTCCTTTAATTTTTTGTACCACTTGACCTCATTTTGCCACATGCTTATTTTGATGGCTGTCTTCTAATAGATGACACGTACCTCCTCCATTGAGAGGGTTTGATTTTCTCTAGCTAAATGGTTCATGTCTTGGTTGACTGTGATCAACTGTTCTTGCAGTCGTTGAAAATTTTCTTTAAGAACATTCTTTTGTTTCTCTAGAATGGTCAACCAAAAATTGTTGGCAATAAGCTATTTATTTTTTTCTTATAAGGCCTTGAGTGCCTTAGCATGCACGTAGGTTTGCACTTGTGCCTTGGAGGCATCCCAATAGACCTTCTCTTTTTCCTCTGCCACTCTTTTATTTTCCACCAATAATTTGTTAAGTTGCTCTATCTTGAAGATGTCTAGCTGGTCTACAGGAATGAATTGAGAGGGATCCTGCTGTGCGGCTTGCAAGGTTATGAGCCTTTCTTGTAGTCTTGCCACTTCCGCTTCTACGTGCTCAACCCTTATCTCTGTCATGACTAGCTTTCCTTTGGTGGAGATGAGGTTTTATTATGTTGTTGTAACATCCTGTGGGATGTCAAACAAGGACGTCATCACCTATCTTGTTTGCAGAAATCGATCAAGCACATCCTCATGTTCTGCAGGAGTCATTAAGGGACTGACCAAAGTTTGAGTATCATGTGCTCTTGTGAAATCTACTGATGGCACAACAGGCACGTTAAAAGATTCCTTGATGTGGTTTGTGACCACCTCTACAGCTCTTGCTACATCTTGGTGTTGTATGACCACCACTATGGCCCCTTCACTAGTCTCCAATTACACCTAAAAGGATGCACCATTCCCTAAAATTTGTTGTGACCAATAAGTCTCCCCTCCTCCTATTTGAATGGACACCTCGTCCCATGTGCGATCCATAGAGACAGTGGGTCGTATAGTATCGTTGATGACACGGAAGAGATTTGCATCATCACAACTTCCTCAACTAACTATCTTAGTGATGGCCCTAAGATGGCTAATTGATGGTTGGTAATCTTGCACTGGTGGTGGTGGTTGATCTCGTTGGCTCATGCTAGGCCCTACTTCTTGTTGCTGACTAGGTCCCATGCTTGGAAGTTGGTTGGGCCCTGCAAGTTGAGTTGAAGTGGGTCCCACCGTCTATTCTTGCTCTTGTTTTGGCCCTAGAATCTCTCCAACACATTTTCTTGTAGTTGGTGGCTTCATTAGTTTGGCGAACGAAGCATTTTGGGCTCTTTTGAGGATGTCATTGGTGTATCCTCGAATATCAGCATGCTTGCACAGCTTCCTGATGCGACAAGGCATGGGCAATGCAAACTTCCCTATCTTGGATTCTTCAAATCGCCTTAAGATCTCCATGAAATATAGATCAGGTAGGTTAGCATCAACCTTTCTCATCAATATCGCACTTCCTCTTGCCACACATGTTGAAATTTTGTTTAATCCGTTTGTGGGAAAGATATGATAAGTTCCAATTTTAAAGTAGATTCACTTTTCCAACATCAATTCTCCATATATCTTATCTTCCTCACCGTATGCCCTGTCTAACCAAACCCTTTGTAAGTCAACATTAGAGTAAGTAGACAAATGAGAAACCTTTGGCCCTATGTTTGGAAGGTTTAACACTTCCAAAATGGCTTTGATGGAAAAATCAATAGACACACCACAAATGTCAACTGTGGTGCCTTTTTATTTATTGTGCCAAAATTGGTACATTTCTCTTAAGTACCAGGCACCACTTTTGGAGAGGATAGGCCATAATGGGGATCCTTTGAGGTGGTCCCTAACAACCTTAGGAGCGAATTTCATGAAAGATCTGAAGTTCATTTCCATGATCATTATAGTTGATGTGGACCTTTCACGAATGTTCTGGACACATTCTGGGGGCAACGTGAGCTGTTTTCCCTGTTGAGGCATTATAGTAGCTCCTCCTTCTACCTATCTCGATTGTATAGTGGTAGGGCCTTCTTGATGGATACTAAACAATTGCTCCTCCTACTCTACATGTTTTTCGGTAGGAACCTATCCTTTACCTCTCCTAGGTTGCTTAGAGACACCTTGAGAGGGACCTTCTTGTTGTCCATGCTTTGGGACCATCTACAATCACACGGGACCAATCACTAGTAAGGTTGCTTACCAAAGTTAAGTTATACCTTACTTCTTGCCTTAATGAGTTTGTTCTGATTCTGTGTGATTTTAAAGTTACGAATTTTTATGGAAATGTCCCCAAAATATTTTAGTATTTGGTCCACTTTGGTTAGGTGGTTTTAGAGTTTCATTCCCTGGTATAGATAAGGAGGTGAAATTTTTTTTGGCACATGTTTATTATTTTTATCACTAATTACCCTTAAGAGTGTCCTTCGGCAATGACGAATTTCAGAAAATTTATACACAATTTGACATGTACCCCTCCCCCATGACTAAGTTGAACACTCTAGAGTCAAGTAGGTTTCAACGGAATGAAAATTGAAGCACTAGCGAGCAAGTTATGATTATCAAAACAAGAGATGCGCAGTCGCAAGTCATAGAAGAAAATTTGGAAAACTCCCCCTACATGAATAGTTGCAAATGATGTTGACATGTAGGGTGGGGGGGGGGGCGTCCATATATATCTTTAAGGACATGATATCGTGTACCTGCTAGCAGGGACCCAATATCGCATCAGACTCGATATTGGGGACCCAATATCACATCTTATTGAAAATAGGGCATTTGAAAAATTTAAATTTTTTTTGAAATTCCAAGGTATAAACTAAGGACATGTAGGTCAATGTAAAGGGGTCTAGGGTAATACAACAAGTCCTGAAGGCAAAAAGTGTATAATGATGTAAAATCTATCAATGAGAATCATCAAGAGTAGGAGGAAAAAGGACATGTGTTATCTCATAGGAATGTTTGAATCAAGAAGGATGATAAGGAAAAGAAGAGCGTTGGTGATACGTAGAGGGTATAAGATGATGTGTGGGAGATGTGGTACAAGTGAAAATTACAAGTTACACAAGTGGGTCCTCCCCAAAGAAGGTTTCAACCTATAGTGCCCTTGCGTAACCACACCTTAAAATGTCTGTAGGCACTAGAAGTGTTAAATGTAATCCACACCAAGCTCACAAAACACACACATGTAGATATCACTGCGATGAGATATGAATCCCATGATACCAAAGTCACAAGTCACAATTACACAAACAACGAGATGAGGCAACTCGTAGAAGGGATTATAGAGATTGGGACATGAGGTAATTGATTCAGGGCACAATGAATCCCACGTGTGAGGCATGATTAATGTGTTATTTTCCCATCACTCCAAAATTAGGACCAAGTCCATTCCTCTGATAAGTGACATTGCATTGCTTTATCCAATAATGGACCACCATAAGAACACCATGATAGAAAGGTAGATGATCACTTAGCGTTTCATTCAAGGGAGGAGTGTTTTACATTTTGTGTAACAACATTGCCTCGATGTTATCCGGCACCCCAAGGAATTCATGAAGATCCAATGGATCTGGGGCAGAAGACCTGGGGAATACACCTCAAGCAAGCAAGAATCTCATGAGTGAGTGCAGGTAGAAGCATAGCTTCTAAATGCACATGACCACTCACCTCTTGGAGGGTAACCAACTCCAAAACGAGGACCAAGAAAACAAGCACACACATAACCTTGTAGACAACATCGGTGGGAGGGGAGACAATGCACCTACAAGGGGAGGTGCCTCACCCCCAAATCCCTCATGATCTGATACAAGGTGTGGCCTGGCACCGCACCAAAACTATCCAGTCTTGGCTGCATACATATCTACGATCATCGTAGAATCAGAGCCATGTAGTTCTCCACGGAGAAGAGGGGAATGAAGAGGACTTAGAAGAGAGTTGCAATAGTAGAGTGTCCTATTGCTAGCTTGGTACCACCAAGCCGAGGTGGGTTTTCTAACACTTAAGAGTCACCTGAGGGCACCTCAGAGTGTTCCATGGCCCCAGAACAATGGGGAGAGCCCAATAGAACCACCACTCTGGGACATCTCTCACAATCCTCCCCCACACAAAGAAGTGATGTCCTCGGAGCAGAGCCTAGGATAGCTTTGAGTGTACACTTCTAAATGGGTTTGGAACTCCATCAATTCTAGGGATCTATCAACTTCTTAGATGCCATGCTTGAAGGAAGGTACCAACCCCAACACCTGATGCATCCTTCCATCCAATTCCTTGCATGAAACACAAGGGAAATTGGAGGAAGCCCAGAGACTTCCCTTCTCTATAGGAGAAGGAGAGTCCAACCCAAAGGGCCAACATCTCTAAGGAGTCCCCTAGATCTGTCCCTTCTGAGGGTCTAGAGACATATATTCTTGCATAAACCCATACTTATGCAAGAAGATAGCTCCTCTTCCACAAGTCCCACTGAGTTCCTTTGTGAATGGCATCTCAGCACTCATTAATTTTTTTTTCTTTTTTTGAGGGATCACCAGGGCCACTACCTATGGTGAGGGACTTGGGAACATCACACCAAGAGGGAGGACATGCTCCGAAGAGCCATGTCTCTACAAGCAACTCATGCTTGCCAGAACTCCATGTTCTACTACTCGCATCAAGACCCATGGGGTCTCACTAGTGCAACCATCTAAGCACTGATTCCACGTGCATCGGTACCATGTGCATTCTCTTTTTCTCATCATGTTTGTTCAAGCTAGTATGAAGGGAGTCAAGCATTTTCTTGCTTAAAAAAAAGGTGCAAGAGCAGATCTTTTGAGCTTGACCTTGCCATCTGCAGACACTAGCATCACATGCCTCAATTCATCATTCATCATTCCATAGTATTCCAATGAGAGAGAAGATCCAAAAAATCTATTTGGAAACTTCTCTAGGAGGCTAACATACAACAAGCCCCAACTATCATCAACACCTTTTGATATTGTCCAACATCAAGAATGCCTACTCGAATGTTAGAACAAGGGAGGGTCAATTGGGCAGCCAACCCCATGACAATCCTCCATCACCTGCCTCATATCAGTCATAAGAACAACATCGAATGTAGCCATAAAATCCCATTCATGGATAAGGGTCACTCACATTTGCCACATGCAAGCTATCCTTCCCACACCAAGTTATGGGACAAGCACTAATTTTTGAATACTAGGTCTAGGAACAAATACAAAGTCGCCTCTGAGAGTAACCAAATCATGAATTCTCTGAGGAACATCAACATTCTTAGAATTTTCATTTCCCCACTATATCAAGAACGACTACCAGTCTCATGATCAACACCTTTCAATAGATTTTGCACTTGCAGGAAGGATCCTCTTTGGGAGGTTTCTTCCATAGGTAAGTATAGCAGCCCAACTACATCTTACCCATCATACACACCCAAGTAGTCAATATAGCTAATAGAACCATATCGTGGAACTATCACCAGCTGAGAAAAGACATGGGTTCACAAGTCTTACCCAATTTCAATTTTCCCCTTGAGAACGAATCTAGACACCAAGCAATTCATCCCTTGAAATTTTATCAAGAGGGATTTCTATTTCATCTTGGGAGATCTGGGTTTTGTTTCATACATCCCAGTCAAGCCCATTTACATCAATTTGTGGTGGACAAGGCCACACCACTACCTATTATCATTCAACCCATACAACAAACACAAGTCAGCAACAACATCTTGTCCATTGGAGGACCAGATCCTCAAGATATTTTTACATGGAATGGGCTTTCATCAACATCATTTACAACTCAAACACAAAATGACTCATCCCTGAAGGATTTACAATAAGGATGGTCTACCAGAGAACCCCAACAAGGAAGTTCCTTTGATGCCTCCAAAACTAAGAGAGTACACAGGATCATGCCTTGCCTACACAAAGAGCAATATGTATCTTTAATTTACATCAACAACACAACCTCACAAAGGAGGTTTCATGAATTTCACCAAGGTAACAACATTCTGTCTCTGAGAACAAGCCCCACGAGTTCATGAACATGGGACCATAGCTAGGAACAAGTCCCAAACATCAACTTCTTATAAGAGACAACCATCTCAATACCACCTACCTTATTATTTCAGGAACTGAAGAGGACATCCATTGAAATGAAGAATGATCCCTCATAAAATTAAGGATCCACCAAGTAATATCATAATCAACTTTGCTATCCCACCAAGGAGGTGAGAACACCAACATGAATTAACATCACACCAGAGACATTGGACAATACATCAGTGAGGGACTGTGTAATACATCAGTGTACATAAGGGACAGAGTACACAAACAATTCAGCAAGATACAATAGCCCATTAGGAACAATGAGTCACCTATCATGGAATCACACCATAGACCACAAAGGCACCAATCAGTCCCAATCTATGAGAGTGCATCATAGATCTCCAAATCACCAAAATAAATTTTTCACGAGAGCCCACCAACATGCACAAATCATTAGAAGTCCCTCCAATCATGAGAGCATTGGCTCAAGTGTTTTGAGCACATTCAAGCCCACCAAGCAAGGCCAGCAAGAGAAATCACAATTTCTATATCTGTAACATCATTTATTCAAGGATGGACCACCATCCCAACATTTGGACTAATACTCGATGATCTCTTGCAACATGGAAGAGCAAGTTTAGGTGCCAATATGGAGAACTCAACTCAAATCCACCACTAGACATCACATTGATTTGAATTTCAGACACCATTGATCATCTATGGACAAGATCTTTGCCAATCCAGGAACACAAGAGAATGTGTTCAAGGACGTTCACCAAGCATACACCATCAAGGCATGCCAACATCATCAAGAGCACATGGCATCAGTTTAACAGCACAATGGGCTAGGACATGGCCTGATCTGTTCATTACAACACTATGTCTAACTAAAGAGTTTCCCGTGATGTTTTCAGTAGGATTATACATCAAGGCACAAAGACCATTTACAACATATAGCAAGGGTGCTTCAAAACAAGCACCAAGAAAAAACCATACATCAAGCTTGGCCTTGTCACAGTGTGTGGCATAGGCCTACAACCAGGAGAAAACTAAGTCACTTAGGCAATACATCTAGCACTTTTGAGTGCATACAATCGAATTGAGAATATCACAAGGATACATTCCACACACCCAAGGATATGATTACAGTCATATATGGGAACATACATGGTATTTGGGAATGATACCCAAGCCTAAAAGGCTATAGGACAACTACCTAAGCCCATCCTAGGCTAAAGGATTTAGGCCACCAAGAGCATACCATGAAGAACCATGTTGTTCTAAGAGAAACCTGTCTCTGTCATGAAGCATAAACAATCATCTGTCATTACACCACTGTCTCAAAATATACATGATCTACCGTCACACTAAACCCACTACATGGGTAACCTCAAAAAAAAAATGATTCAAGACACGAACGTAACGATCAAATAACAAAACATGCCAACTAAGTATCCACCATCCTACCATAGTGGGACCTCATTGCATTGGCCACTCCTGGGCCATTAGTATCCGGCGTGGCCAAGGATACCATTTCATGCCATCTGCTAGCCTAATATCTGTAGGGTCTAGGACATATCACCATCCTCTGTTAGTGTTCCCCCAGCACTGAGAGGCAAACAAATCATGATGTACCTACTGATCCATCACAATCAAGGTACTGATAAATCCACAACCCAATGTTGGGATTCTAAGACCAAATAATCAGTTCAGGAAGGTCTTAGGAGAACGTATCTTTCCCATAGACATAGTGCTCATAGAATCAATTGAGGTTACCACTGGCTGCATCTTGTACCTGTGCTACCTGCAAACATTGAGACACAAGCTCATAAATATAGAAGTTAGCAGGAACACGATTAGCACATCAGCCTCATACACAACCATCAAGCATGATCATATAACAAGGTCATATCACTCTTGCACATCATAAAATCAAAACCTCAACAACATGGATAGAGATCAATCATGCAAAACATTGATGGATGAATTAGATCCCCACTCGAACAAAAAATTTCATCATGAGGAACACCAAGAGAGAGATAGCACACTCTCAAAATTTCAAGATTCATACACAACAATCATTCCTAGCAACTAACACTGGCCTCAGCCAGGACCAAAATCTCAACACAATCATATGAGTCATGGGCAATATAAAATCATCATCTAAACCCAAAAATAAGGTGGAAGACCAAGGTCTATCCAACAACAAGTCTACATCAAACCAATTCTCGCAACAATGAGCAACATCACAACAGATGCATTCACAAGAAGACTCTCATCAAAAGATGTGGGGTCTCAACAAGAACCAACAATAGGATGACCCACAATAGTAGTCTTTGAATCAGAGTGATCAAGAAATTTCATCACTCAAAATAGTGATGCCACAAGCCTAAGGGTAACACCACCAGCTCAACAAAGGAGAAAAACTTGCAAAGATCAAAAATAAGGGCAATCATGCCTCATGCACAAGAGGTTGTCAAACAAGACAACAAACATTTAGCTTTGGGATGACACAAACAACCATTGCATCCTCAATGTTCCCAATAATAAGTCATCATACCATGTAAAACATTAAGCCTTGCATTACAAACGATAGAAACGACCAAGATAACATGCATGCAGAATTTGAAAGCGCAACCAAGAAGACACGCATACACAAATAGGCCAACATACAATCACAAGCATGAATGTACGAAGTCTACTAGCAACAGTCTTAGTCCACCTAGAACAAGGCTCACCAAGAGCACATGTTTGAAGGACCTCCATCATGAGGTACCTGGGAACCATCTTGACCCAATTTGTATTTTCCCATACTCATTGTATCTAGGGTGAGTGGGAGTGCCAGGGATATCATATCCTATATGATTCAACAAATGCCATCTCGAAACATGTTATCTGGGTGGAAACCGAAGCTGAGACTGGGTCCGATTCATCCCAGATGAATCATTGGAGACCTGAGATGAGAGTTCCTTGAGCAAAAAAATTCCTAAGTTGCTAGTAGAACTCCTCTCAATCATATCGTATACAATTACTAGTCCAACCACAAGTAAACAAGTGGAGGACATCACCACAATGCCATTGTTTATATCCTCATGGAGAGCAACATACATCAATTGCTCACAATTTCTCATCTGTCCTCTCATGAAGAGCGGAGAACATTACCATCAACCAACTCTTCAAAAATACATAAGGATATGATCCTAGATCACATAGGTATCAATCTGAAGGAACTATTAACCAGAAAAGATCAATGGAGTAACACAACTAAAGAGCACAACCATATCCCAACACAATTTCAAAAATGCTTTGATACCATCTGTAACAACGTTGCCCCGACGTTGTTCGGCACCCCAAGGAATTCACGAAGATCTAATGGATCTAGGGTGGAAGACATGGGGAATATGCCTCAAGCAAGCAAGCATCTCATAAGTGAGTGAAAGCAAAAGCATAGCTTCTTAACGCACATGACCATGCACCTCATGGAGGGTAACCAACTCCAAAACGAGGACCAAGAAAACAAGCACACACACAACCTTGTAGACAACATCGGTGGAAGGGGAGACGATGCACCTACAAGGGGAGGTGCCTCACCCCTAGATCCCTCATGATCTGATACAAGATGTGGCCTGGCATCGCACCAAAACTATCCAGTCTTGGCTGCCTACATATCTATGACCGTCGTAGAATCAGGGCCATGTAGTTCTCCACGGAGAAGAGGGGAATGAAGAGGACTTAGAAGAGAGTTGCAATAGGAGGGTGTCTTGTTGCTAGCTTGGTACCACCGAGCTGGGGTGGATTTTCTAACACTTGAGAGTCACTTGAGGATGTCTCAGAGTGTTCCATGGCCCCCGAACCATGGGGAGAGCCCAAGAGAACAACCACTCTAGGACATCTCTCACATTCTGACACTCATTTATTATTATTTTTAGTATTTCTTAATCTAGAGAAGCTACCTACCTTTGGGCATGAGTGCATGTCTTTCCAGTGGGACCCCCTGGAATAACATTATTTTTTCTAGTTGAGTGTCTTTTGATTACTCTTACTTCCATTTTTTATTCGATCTACAAGGATCTTAGTATGACCAAGCTACATGATAACTCCTACAGATGCCACCAAAGAGAATCCATGAGTTACCTTGATGTTACACCTTGGAAATTCCTTCTTGGTCCATCATTCTTCACTCTAGGCATAATGGGAACAAAATTACTTTAGGTTGTAATGATTAGGAATATCATTGTACCTAGGGTAGAACCTCTTATTAATGGAATGGGTAGGTGGATGTTGTGGGCTCGTTGTCCAAATAATTAGTTACTCGAGACTTGATAGCATAGAATAACACCTCAACCAATGAGCCCCATGAGTATTTTATTCATAGATGAGATTACTCATAAAAAAACAAAAAGAAAAAATAATAGACTAAAAGATGAAAAACTAGAAATTTTTTTTTGTAAAATTAAAGAATAAGAAAACATTTATTAATTCTACTGTTGTTAGAATGGGGGATACCCCCCATAACTAAACGATTGAGCATGGTTAAAATTGATAAATGAAAGGTTGGGATCCTTGCATGTTGGAAATATTGGGACTTGGTCATACTTACCCCATTGGGGTTCACACACTAGATTAAAGTTGACATAGTAAGGAAAGTTAATTTATAAGGAGTTGACCCACTATGGTACTTGTGACCATAAGATGGTATGTAAGGATCGATATGTCTCCCTATGGGGCTATATTCATTGGGCCATATGGTTGTTGGAGTATTGAGTGGTGGCCCTGATAAGGTAACATGAGGTATTGGGTTTGAAGAGGAAGATGCATCATAATGTTGGACTTGTGTTGGTTTGGAGGATATAGTGGGCTTAGAATTGTGTTGTCCCTTCTTACGGTCATCCCTAAAGAAGGGGTATCTTCAACATTGAGGACATTCCCCACTGCTATAGTCAGTAGTAGCACAAGCAATATTCATGGGTTGGTGTTGTGGTGAAAAACCCTTGGGTACAATTGATGGCGATATAGAAGGAGGTGAAGGATGAGAATGTTAAAATTGAGGAGAAGTGTAAGGTATCCAAGGTGGTGGTTGTGTTGGAGAGGATATGGGTTGATAGTATTGGGGAGAATAATTATCATGTGGTGAGATAGAGGATGTTGACCTAGTTGGGGAAATAGAATGTTGGACTTGATAAGAACTTAGGTTTGGGTGGTATGAAGGGTATAACCAGTTTGGGAATGGCCTCCCCCATGACTAGGATTTTTGCCACTGTGATTGAACATAGTATCTCTATATGAACTGTCGATGTAACACTCTTCCCCAATGCTCCTGTAAATGTGACAAGATTGGACATTGGCCTTTGGGGTGATAATACAAGAAAATGTTGCATTGATACTTATGATTGACAGTTAAGCTCTTATTTTTCTCAACCCTTCTTTTCAATTGTCTGAGGGTATTTTGTCCTATTTCTTGGTTCGTCATGACTCTATCTCCAATAATGTTGGCATATTCTCCATATTTTTTCTGCATCCATTCCATCATCTTATTGATCTTTGCCTCAACTTCATCCAATCATTATAATATTGACAAAGATGATTCCACCTCCTTGAGATGAGTTGATTTCTCCTCTTTATTATCGTGGGTCCTTTTTGATTTAAGGTTTTGGACCTGTTGAGATTTTTCAATGTTCTCCCATTTAGCCATTTCTCATTCTTCTTTTGCTACCCATTTGATAATATCGTGGAATTGGTGGGTTCGTAGCTCATATAGTTGACCTAGGGCATACATCCCTAGGGTCTCCCTAGTTTCATTATGAATCCCATCATTGATGTGGTACATTAGCCTCTTCTCAAAGAACTCATGGCCTGGGCAATTGTTTAATAATGCATAATATCTTTCTAAGGCCATGTCTAGGGGCTCATGTTGTGCTTGTTTCCACTCTTGAACTTGTCTCTTCAAGGCTGACACTATTGCATAAGTTTGATATCTTTCATTAAATAGTTCTACCATTGTTGGCCAACGTCGAATTGACTTTTCTTTTAAAGACCTATACCATAATTTTTCTCGGCCAACGAGTGTCATAAGAAAGAGCTTAAGTTTCTACCACCCATTATCAATATTATTCCATACACAGGCATCATGGAAGGCTTGTAAATGATGTTGTAGATCTAAATCATAGCCTCTTGAAAACATAGAAAAGTTGTTTAAGTTAAGCTTGTGTAGACGACTTTCCTTACAATGCTTGTAGGATATTTAAACAACCTCTTGTATTTCTGTTAGACTTGTAGTGGCCAATAAGGGTTCATTGTCACTAGGTAGGTTATGAATTCGTGAGTTGGGATGATGTTGCCTTTGTTTATGTTTATAGGAAACCCCTACATTAGATTGGGTACTCCAAAATTGATCTTCTTCATCATATAGTTCGTTGGTTCTCCAATAAATTGCCTTACTAGTTGTTACATTATCAGAGTCTTGTGAGAGAGAAATTATGTGTGAATTAATCAAAATTAATTTTCTTTTCTAAAAGATGTATCGTGAATACTTTATTACAGTGATCATGTATGATGTAACTGCTGGTGACCGTTTGGGACATGACCGCCAACAAGTGTCCTTGAACAAGATTTAGGTGCTTGCTAGTCTCTAGCAACACCAAGGCCTAGATACCTCCAAATAGACTCAGTATTTAATGTGAGCATGTGTGTGTGCTATTGTAAAAAATGAAACAGTTGGATTTTGTGTAAAATTGTAAATGACTTATCTTAAAGAGATTCAACCAACTTTGCAAAGTACTGTAAGTTGTCGAGAGTTCCTATTTTGTTTAATTGCCTAGTCTATGCAGTCCTTATAATACCTACTTGTAACAAATAAAGTTTTGCAAAAACATTTAAGCACAACTCTGCGAATCTACTTCTAATTTTCCCCAGAGAAAGAGATAGTTCCACAAGAAAACTAGAAATAGAGCAAGATTCAATGGAAATAGAAAGAAGAGAAAAAGAAAGTAGATTTTTGTAAAGATCTCAAATGTTTAAGCAAGTTAAAATGATATGAGTAAGCACTTCGCAATAAAGCTATTCCAAATTCAGTAACTATGAATTTTTCAAACTTCCAAGGCTCAAATAAGCAATTTCTTCAAAACAATCCTACTATGCTACCCAAAAAAAAATTTGTTGCATAAACTATCATGTACCAGACTCTATTTTTACTAGATAATGGATGTCAATAATTACATTCAACAGAACCTTCAAAAGACATGACAATTTATGATTGAAATACCATGGATATTCACTTTAAAGATAAAAGAAGCTATTTTGGTCTTATCAAAATACCAAATATTTTCTAAACCCTCTTGACTATTGAATCGTTCAACGGCTTGACTACATGTAGAGGCTCTCTTACACCAATCTCAATAGTGGTTCTTATACATTGCACAATAATAAAATTCACTACTAAAATGCTCTTAAGGCTTTCAAACACAATCTCTTCTATGGAAAAATTTTAATAGAAATTTTCTATCACGCAACAAGAATAATAAGAGCAATCTAAAAATCCCAAAATTACTTGCCAAGCATGATACTATCTAAACCACTAGCTAAAAAATTTAAATAGAATAAAAAAAAGCTTAACTCACAAGACTATGACAAAGAGGTTGAAATGTTGTCTTTAACAAGTCATCTTACAAGCAATCTTTCACAATGTCTTCTTTACAAATGCTCTTCCCCCTAGCCACCAAGACCTAGAGCGAGACCCCCCCTCAGAGACCCATTTCCTTCCTATCCTTGAAGCCCTTTTATAGTAACCTCAAGGTAGCTACAATCATCATGAGAAGGTGAGATAAGTTACAAAAATTATGGATGGTTATAACCACCATAGAGATAAAAAAGTTGTAGTTGACAAGTGTCCCATTTAGTTGCCAAGTGGCCCATTCAGTTTCCAGGTGGTCATCATGGAGATAAAAAAAGTTGTAGTTGACAAGTGGCTTTTGTAGTGGTTATAACCACCATTTCAATTGAGAGGCTATAATTGTCATGAAATTACAACACTTATAGGAATTTAAAATGAAGCCAAGTATCTAGGGGCTATATTCACCATCAGGTTAATGTTTATAAGTGACGAATATCTTGTAGTTGCAACCATCATGATAGACTAGGGAGCCATGGAGGACTCATGTTCTTTTCTACATGTCTCATTATGGTATGGCCATAAATATATTCATATTTCAATTTTATGGCCCCAAACAACCATAGTAACTTATCCAAACTGGTACCCATTTATCTATATTATTATTTTTCTTATGTCACTTCCAATTTATGTGAAAATTCTCTAGATCATGAGGATGTTCAACTTTTTGGAATAATAAAACCGTAGTCAAGATGTCTGCAGTGTATTTTTCATGAATTATTGTGTGAGCTTATTTCATCAAGAGTAATGTTTGAACTGAAACTGGGATAATGAGCAACGCAAACTCCCTCCTATGCAAATATTTCAAATTAATAGGAAATCCATGACTATTGATCATCAATCTTATGACTTGTAGCAAAGAAATGAACAATTTTGCCATTTGCTAGTGTGGTATTGTTACTAGAACAACTACAAATTCATCCCTGCTTTGGTAGTTGCAGATGCCAAGCCACTGGTGTCGTCTAGATACATCGAAGCTCCTTTTTTAGCAACAATTATTCAGTATCAGAAGGTTTGAAACTCTGCTGAGCATCTCGGAAATTTCTACATGAACTTTACATGCCCTACACTAGCAAAGCCAAAGGTGCAATGGAAATGATTACAACCATCGTTCCTGGTGAGACCTCCATGTGTGCTCTGTGAAATACGAGCTAGAAACCCTATTGCATTTTTTTCCTTTTATGCGAAGACTCCACTCTCTGTATACTACGGATTATTGAAGGAGATATTCTTTTTCTTTTGCAGGTTCTAGGAGAAAATGATAATTATGGTTTAGGGTTCTAACTACCTAAAATCTTTGCCCCAGATTTACCTAGGGCTTCCTATGTTTTTCTTTCTAAATTCGTTTTACTCAATTTGTGAATTAGGGACAACTGTTGTATGATTTGGGTGCTAATATTGGCAATATTTTGATATATTATTGATGCTTTTCTTTTGTTTTTCTTCTAAAACCATTGCTCATAACCTGTTCTTGTTTTTCTAGTTTTCATTGCTAATTCAAATGCAGAGTATATACAAAGTGTTTGAAAAATTGCCTTTTCCTAGTGTCTCTACTTTTGTTGTCAATAAACATTACTGTGATGTCCAATTTTCAATTCTTATATATATTTCTAACTACATTTTAACTCATATTCTTTTTCTCTCTTCTTCTTTTTGTTTTGCACTTCATATACAAGGCACATGAACAAATAGCTTCATGAAGACTAATGAAATTTCCAATGGCCAGTTTACTATTAATTGCAGTTACTTGGATTCTTCATTTCTTTCTTCTTTAAATTTAGATGCTATTTCTCTTTATCTACAAACTAAAATTTTGGTTATTCTGACAAAGTAAAGCATTATATATGCATTTTCTTGATATTTTATAGCCTTTCCTCTAATCTTTCAACATCTAAAATTGCTTTGTAATGGATCTTTAAAAGCTCCCTTATGAATTTAGTGAGAAAACATAGTTAATAGTTTGTGGAATTCTTTCCACTTCTCCAACTAACAATAAGATAGTACTAAAAACTGCAAAAACCTTTAATCAATTTTTTCATGCCAACCTATTCCATGAAATGGCCAAAATGTGCCAACATTTCTGCCCCCTTTAAAAGGCTTAAAGAAATTTATGCAAGCCCCATTTTAAAACTGAACTGTAATTGGAGCTTTTATTGAACTTTTTACAGCTGAAAAGATAAATCTTTTTGGAGGAAAATTCCCATCAAACATAAGGTTTGGTGGTATAAAAACCTCATTCCTAGGAAACAAACAAATTGTACACTATCAAGTCCTTTATTCATGGACTATTCTTGAGATGGGAAGAGAATGGTGAGGGTTACTCTAGTAGGAATCCTCATGTCTCTAACCTTCTCATGAGCAATCTCTGAAGTGATGAATGTTGTTCTATTATTTTTTGACTTTCTAGAGCTTTCAACTTGATCTTTTTGAGATTTTTCTTTAGCAATCCTCTCATCTTCTTTCTCAAATGAATTCTTATTTTCTTCCCAATTGGGTCCTTCTTCTTCTTCTTGGGACACAAAGTCTTGTTCCCATGAATCTTTATTGATTGGTTCTTTCTCCCTTTCCTCTTTTTGTATGCAATTTTGATACTGTCCCCAAACATTTGATTCTATTTCTAAACCTCCTCTGAGGAATGAGAAATCCTTAGCCAACCAAGCCATAAAAGGACATTCTTTAGGTGCTCCACATGCTCTAGCTTTCAAGTAAGCCTTTAACACATGTTCTGGGAAACATCCCACCACATAAGGAATGAAAGGCTTCCTCATTATTCTCCCAAAATCCATNCATAATTAACATAATAATTAATACTATACTCCTAGTACTATTAGATCTAATAGTATATACATATATTACTTTGTGTAAGGATATCTTCAAGCTGTATGCAATTGTCCAAAATAATGTTTTATATGCAAAACATTATATGGAAATTGTAATTCCATGTCATCCAAAGTTGATAATTTGTAAGTATCCCTTGACAATTGCTTTGTAATTTGAAATGGACCAATCCACATTAGTGTAAAATTATTCAGTTTCTTCATACTCCATAATAGGACAAGGTCCCCTATCTTGAAAGTTCTTTTCAGAGCTTTCCTATCAAACCATCTTTTAACTTGAGAGGTATTCTGTAACAAATTATCCCTTGCTTTATCTACGTCAACTTCTCTTTTAATAAGAAAAGTCATGAAACTTCTATCTTTATCAGTTTTTTCACTATATCTTTGTACAAATTCAGAAGCTGAGCTTACAATCTTATTTGTAATTCTTGCTAGAAAACCATAAACTAAGTTATACAGTGATGTCCCAATAGCTCTCTTGAATCTAATTCAATCTTACCATAACACAGATTGTAGATAATCGATCCAATTTCCTGGGTTCCCATCCATCGATTTCTTGATATAAGCGATAAGCTTCTTATTGGTGGATTCTTCTAGGCCATTTCCTTGAGGATAATAGTTTCATGAGAAAAATAAGAAAATAGATTTTTTTTATGTCCATTTGATAAACTCTTTAGATTTGAAGGCGGGTCCATTGTCTGACACTAACACTTCGAGTAGACCAAATCTACTTAGAATTTGGTCTTCTAGAAACTTAATCACATCTGATGTTGAACTTCCTCTTAGAGCCTTTGCTTCAGACCATTTAGTGAAATAATCAGTAGCCGTGAAAATAAACTTGTATCCAGCTCTATAAGGAGTAATTGTACCAATAAAATCCAAACCCCATTACTAAAATGGTCTATTTTCAACTACATCCTTTCTATATAATATACCATCTTTAACAACAAATATTCGTGCTCTTTTGAAGAAATCTCTCTTTTGACTTGTAGTTAAATTATTTGGGATTTTCCTTGTATTAAAAAATTTGAGAATTTCATCATACTAATTCTCTTCATGGGTGTCAAGTGTACATACTTCACTTTCTCTAGTCATTAACTTAGCTAATCCCATTCCCTTAATTTTTTTGCATATTTCCAATGAAAATCTGAAACTTTGCAACTTTATAAGTCATTTTCCTTTTTTTAATCCAATATCAGTTTGGGCTGGGAATCACTTGACTATAGGTTCAATTAGCATAATGTGGACTAATGAACTTTCCAAATAACATTTAAAATGCTAAAGTGCTTTGATGACTGCAAATGCTTATTTCTCTAAGTCTAAATAATTTAATTCTGAACCTTTCAACTAATACATAAAAAATCCAATTGGTTCATCTTGACCTTCATCATCCTTTTGTGTTAGAACGGCAACAATAGAATCATTCAAAGCAAAAGAATATAACCAAAAATCTTCTTTAAGCCTAGGCTTCACCAAATATGGAGCCTCTTGTATAGCATTTTTAATTTATGATAAAGCTCTCTCTGATTCTAGTGTTTTCTCTACTTGTACATCCTTTTTTAGCATATGCATCCAAGATTTGGTAATTTTAGTAAATCCAGGGATGAACTTTTTCACAAAGTTTATCTTCCCAAAGAAAGATCTAAGAGATTTCTTACTTATGGGATGCTCAATATTCTGTACTACTTGGATTCAGGAATTGTCTATGGAAATTCCTTCTTGACATATCACATGGCCTAATAAGATTTCAGATTTAACCCCGAAGATACACTTCTTAGGATTTAATGAAATACCATACTCACGACATCTTACAAAAACTTGTTGGAGATGATTAATATGATCTTCTTCTTATTTTTTGAGAATATTGTAATATCATCGAAATAAACCACCACGAATTTGCCTAATAAATCCTTAAATGCTAAATCCATTGCCCTTTGGAAATTAGCTCTAGCATTTGAAAATCCAAATGGCATTCTTTGGTAAGTGAAAGTTTCCCATTTGGTGATAAATGTTGTTTTGTATCTATCATTCTTATCTACCATAATTTGATTGTAACCTAAGAAACCATCTAAGAAAGAATATACTTAACAACCTGAGACTTTAATCAGCATCTCATCAATTCTTGTAAGTGGATACTTATCCTTTTTTGAGGCATCATTCAGATTTCTAAAGTCTACACAAAGCTTTATATCACCATTTTTCTTTCTCACTGGAACAAGGTTAGCAAGCCATGTTGAATATTGTACTGGATATATGATTCGTTTTTGTAACAACTTCTTGATTTCAGCTTCCATACTTAGTTCAAATGATGGATTAAATTTCCTTTATTTTTTCTTGACTATTTTACAACCTTCTATTAAAGGAATTTTATGTGTCATCACATCTAGTCTAAAAGCTTTAAGATCATCATAAGACCAAGAAAAATTGTCCAAATTATTTCTTAGACATGTTAACAAGTTTTTCTTGAAACTCAAATCTCTTCCCTTTATAACATTCAATATCTTTGGCATCATGTCTAATCCAAAATTCACTACCTCAAAAGCTTGACTATCTAGGTTTTGTATATCCTTTCCAGTAAGTAAATTTTTCTTGAACTCATGTTCCAAGTCAATCATCCTTTTTGGAATGAAATTAGCTTTGGAGTTTGGTGACGTTTCAGGTATCACTTGACCCTCAAATTCTTGTTTGTTGTTCATAAATCTTAGTACTTGATCATCATCTTTAAATACTTGTAAATGTCTTATATTATCTAGTACTGATGGCTGATGTTCTTGTTCAATCATTACATCTTTGTAACTTTCTATTATTTGCATATCCAATGCTGAAGTTGCCCTTGCCAAATCATCTGCTATAAGATTCTCTGCTCTATTTATATGCTCTATTCGGCAATGTTGAAACTGGTCTAACATCTTACAAGTAAGTTGCTTATAAGGTCTTAAGAATGAGCTCTTTACTACATAGTTACCTTTTACCTATTCACAAACTAATCTTGAGTCTCCTTTTATAGTGATTACTCTGATCTTTTTGTCTAGAGCTATTCTTATACCAATACATAAAGCTTCATACT
>MNCI01012011.1:627747-638864 GCA_015680685.1 Gnetum montanum
TTAAGGCTAAAGTAGAGAAACAATGTAGTAAGAAAATAAAGTTAGTGAGATCTAATAGAGGTGGTGAATACTATGGCAGATATACTAATGATGGACAAGAACCTAGTCTATTTGCTAAGTTTCTTTAAGAGCATGGAATTGTTGCCCAGTATACTATGCATGGTTCTCCAAACCAAAATGGTGTGGCAAAAAGAAGATATCGAACATTATTAGACATGGTGCGGAGTATGCTTAGTAGCTCCAGGCTTTCTAAGTCCTTGTGGACTAAAGCTCGCAAGATGGTAGTGTATATATTAAACCAAGTTCCAACCAAGGTTGTCTCAAAGACACCATTTGAATTATGAAAAGGTTGAAAATCAAGTTTGCGACATATATGCATTTGGGGATGCCTGTCTGAAGTAAGAGTCTATAATCCATATGAA
This sequence comes from Gnetum montanum, assembly GCA_015680685.1. Taxonomy (NCBI): domain Eukaryota; kingdom Viridiplantae; phylum Streptophyta; class Gnetopsida; order Gnetales; family Gnetaceae; genus Gnetum; species Gnetum montanum. Next base: position 628,170 of record MNCI01012011.1, read on the forward strand.
AAGAAGCTAGAACCAAGGACCATAAGTGGGTATTTCATTTAATATGCTAAATGGTCTAAGGGATATCAATTTTATTCCTAATCACATAATACTAGCTTTGTGGAATCAAGGAATGCTAAATTTCTTGAGAATGACTTAATAAGTAGAAATAATAGATCTTTGAACATTGTTCCTATGATAGATCATATAGATGCTCAACCTTATACTTAAATGATAGATTGATTGTTATGCACAATACACATAGAGAAAAAATGCATAATGAACAACAAGTAGTCATTAAAGTTCCACAAACTATTGATCAAGAAATAGTAGATCTAGCTGAGCAACAGATACTAGAACCTATTGAACAGCCTCTTAAACATCATGATACTCAAGAGTATAATGAACCAACATTAAGAAGATCTACTAGAGTAAGGTGATAAATGATTACTAGTGACTATATGGTGTATCTATAAGAGTCTAACTACAACATGAGAGCTAAAAATTTTCTAAAATGTTTTCACAAGCCATGAGTTATAAGGAATCTAACTTGTGGTATGATGCCATGAAAGATGAGATGAACTCTATGTCATCTAATGGAGTTTAGGATCTTGTAAAGTTTCCTAATGGTGTAAAAGCCATTGGATGCAAATAGGTCTTCTAGACTAAGAAATACTCATTGGAAAACATTGAAAGATACAAGGCTAGACTAGTTGCTAAAGGGTTCATTCAAAAAGAGGGAATATATTATAAGGAGACCTTTTCTCTTGTATCTAAGAAGGACTTCCTTCATGTTATCATGGCAATGGTTGTCCATTTTGATCTTGAATTACATCAAATGGATGTTGAAACAACATTCCTCAATGATGATCTAGAGGAAGAGGTTTATATGAAACAACTTGAAGGATTTTCCTCTAGTGATGGTGAGAAATTGGTATGTAAACTCAAGAAATCCATATATGGATTGAAATAGGCCTCCCATTAATGGTATTTAAAATTCCATGATATCATCACTTCATTTGGTTTTGAAAAAAACATCATGAATCAATGTATATACGAGAAGGTCAATGGGAGAAAAATATGTTTCCTTGTTCTATATGTGGATGATATCCTTCTTACAGCCAAGAATAGTGGATTTCTATACGAGGTGAAATATTTTCTCTCTAAGAATTTTGACATGAAGGATATGGATGAGGCATCTTATGTCATTAGCATTTAGATCCATAGGGATAGATCTAGATGTATTCTAGGACTATCATAGGAAACCTATATCAATAAAGTTTTAGAGAGGTTTTGGATGAAAGATTGTTCACCAAGTATAGAACCCATTGTGAAGGTTGACAAGTTCAATTTGAACCAGTGCCCTAGGAATGATTTAGAGAAAAGTCAAATGAGCAACATTCTATATGCTTCAGCTATTGGAAGCCTTATGTATGATCAGGTCTACATAAGAGCTGACATTGCATTTGTTGTGGGAATGTTGGGCAAATATCAAAGTAATCAAAGTACTAACCATTAGAGGGCTGCAAAGAAAGTGATAAGGTCCCTTCAAGATACAAAAGATTACATGCTTATGTATAATGAACTAAATCCTTGCAGGTGACTAGCTACTTTGATTCAGGATTTGCTAGCTATTTTGATTCATGGAAATCAACATTTGGTTATGTTTTTATGCTAGTTGGAGAAGCTATATCCTGGAGGAGTGGAAAGCAATCTTTGGTTGCTACTTCCACCATGAAGGCAAAGTTTGTTTCTTGTTTTGAGGCTACTTCACATGGTGTATGGATAAAGAGTTTCATATCAGGGCTTAGAATTATGGATTTTTATATCTAGGCCATTAATAATGTTTTGTGATAATTTAGCTACTATCTTTATGACTAAGAATAATAAGAGTGAAAGTCGAAGTAAACACATTAACATAAAGTACTTAGCCATAAGGGAAGGCATTAAGGAAAACAAAGTGGTCATTGGACATATACACATTGAATTGATGATAATTGATCCTTTGACAAAAGGAATGTGATTTAAGTCATTTAAGGATCATGTAGTTTGGATGGAACTTGGTTCCATAATGTAATTTATTGTACGCAGAACTTTATAGTCTTAATGAAACTCTTATTCAATTGTGCTATTTTCTCATATGATTTGTGCATATAGTTATGAGAGAAAATTCACATATGGCCTAGAATAAACATTAGTTTATTCATAAAGCTAGTGATGAATTGTGGTTTTCCAAGCCTTGATATCAGGTACACAATATCGTAGCCTAGATATGATATCATCTACACGATATCATGATCCCTGTGTTAGCCAAATAAATATAGCATTTATGTGCATAGGGAGGAGTCCTTTGGTAAGTATTTAGGGTCAAGTCTTTTTGTTGGTTTTATTTTTGATTCCTTTTCCAAGTGCATGTCTGCAATGTGATGCTTGTAATTGTACAGAACCTTTGTTCAACTGTGACGTACTTGGACACACACATAATCGGTAATAAAGATCAAGATTACTCCATCATTGCAACATTCATTTAGTTTTTAATTGTTCAATTGCTAGTTATTATTTATTATTTTCTTAGTTAATATTTCTTTATCATCATTTTCTATCCCTTTTATTAATGCAGAATGAGTACGTCATAATCACGAACATTTAAGTGTCACTACGTGGTAACCCAATAGTGTATCAAGTAGTGCTTCAAGTGATGTGCGCTTGGTAATCCCAAAAGTAGTACATGAAGTCCAATATGTGTATGGATGATTAAGGACACATGCTCATCACACTTAGGTTAGCTTAGATTTTATTTTCCATTGTCAATTAGTTTACTCAAGTTATTTCTCATTGTTTTTAGGAGTAGCATATTATTAGAAATCACATCATACACCTCACTTTGGACTAAACCATACGTGAAAAAGTAAACATTAGTCTAGGTGGGAAGACAATGAACTACGATCAACATGTAACTATCTAGGTGTCATAACTAGTCCATCTATTGAGTTCAACCTGATTGGGCATACACACTCGTATTCATATGGTTGGGCATAGGGGTACCATGCCACTCATCATTGGCACTGTTGCCAAGGATGATGCTAGTTATCTAAATTAGTTACATTATATAAGATCGTTGTAACAAGGTATTAATGATATATCTTTCAAAAAAAATTAAATTAAATTCAATCGAGTCACACATAATTTAGGACAATGTCTCTCTCACAGGATAATGATAATGCAACAACTAGTGAGGCACTTCATTGGAGAACCAATGCAATTTGTGATGAAGAAGAAGTTTGGAGTACGTAATCTTATGCAGGTGTTTCATATGTTCATGGACACCTCAACAATACTCAGGGACTCTTATCATCCAACTTAGACACATCTAGTGATGATGGGACATCCCATAGAACAAGGGGACCCATAAGGCCTAGGACCTTCTCAATGGTTAGCAAGAGTACATCAGGGAATGATTGGGAGACTTACAAAAGTCATGACAAGTCTTCCAGTTCTTTCTCTCCCTTTTCTCTTTCAATGTTAGGTCATGATACAGATGACTATTCATTAAGGGGTTGGCATAGCAATAAAAATCAAACCCAAAAGTAAAATCAACAACACTAACATGAACATGGACAACATCGTCTCAACTCACGAACTTACAACCTATTTAGTGATGATGAACCCCTGTTGGCCACTAAGAGCCTAATGCATATAGCAAAGGCTATTCAAATATCTCGTAGGCATTGTAAGAAAATTTTTCTACGTAGGCTTGATTTAAACAACTTTTCCAAGTTTTCAAGATGCTATGATTTATATTCACAACATCATTTGCAAGCTTTCTACGATGCCTGTGCATGGAACAATACTGATAATGGATGGCAAAGACTTAAGATCTTTCCTATGATACTCGTTGACTAAGAAAAAGTGTGTTATAGGTCTTTAAAACCAAAATCAATTCACCGTTGGCCAACAATGGTAGAACTCATTAACAAAATATATCAAACCTATGCAAGAGTGTTAGCCTTGAGGAGACAAATCCAAGAATGGAAACAAGGGTAACATGAACCCTTGGACATGGCCTTAGAAAGATATTACTTATTGTTAAAAAACTACCTAGGCCATGAGTTCTCCAAGGAAAGGCTAATGTATCACATCATGGATGGGATTCATAGTGAAATAAGGGAGACCTTAGGGATGTATGCCCCAGGGCAACTATATGAGCTACAAACCCACCAATTCCAAGAGCTTATTAAGCAAGTGGAAAAAGAAGAAGGAGAGATAGCAAAATGGAAGAATTTTGAAAGATCTTAACATGACCAAAATCTTAAAGTAATGAAGGTCCATAATCATGAAGAGGAGAAATCAACTCACCACAAGGAGGTGAAACAATCTTCATCTTTGCCAATACTAAAGTCACTAGATGAAATCGAGATAAAGATTAATGATATGATGTAATGGGTACATGGAAAATGTGGAGAATATGCAAATATTATCAAAGGTAAAACCACACATGATCACTCTAACAACTAGAACATATAGAGGGTGCCAAACAAAGAAACAAGATAGAACACCATTCAATAATAAAAAAGAAGGGCTGAAGAAAATAAGGATGGGAACTCAATTGCAAATCATAAGTATCAATGTGATGTTTGTTTGTACGATCATCCCAAAGGCCAATGCCCAATCTTGTCACATCTACATGAATATTGGGAAAGAATGCTACATCTAGATTTTGTATAGAAGTACTGTGTTCTACCATAGTAGCAAAATCCATAGTCATGGGGGAGACCATTGCCAAACTAGTCTCAACCTTCGTATGCCCTGACACCAAGTGCTTATTATGTTCAACACCCTATTTCTCCAACTGGATCAACATCTCTAATTCACCTCATTGTTATCATTCTTCCAAGTACTATTAACCCATGTCCTCCCCCATGGGATCACCACCTCATGTTCCTTACACTTCTCCTTGCCCTCAATATTCTCATCTTTCAACTCCTTCTACATCACCACCAATAGTATCTAAAGGTTTTGCACCATAGCATTAACCAATGAACATTACTTGTGCTGCTACTATCAATAGTAGTGGGAATCCTCCACACCATTGGAAGCATCCTTTCTTTAGGCATGGTCGTAGAAAGAAGTAGCACGACTTTGGAACCACTGCATCCTCCAACTCAGCACAAGCCCAACATGGTGATGCATCTTCCTCTACAAACACAACACCTCTTGTTACCTTATCTGGGCCACCAATCAACACTTCAACAACCATGCAATCCAATGAATATGACAATGTGAAGAGGCATATTGATCCTTGCATACCGTCTTATTGTCACAGGTGCCATAGTGGGTTAGCTCCTTATCACATGACCAAATCTTATAATCTGCCCCACTATGCCTACTTTAATCAAGTGTGTGAACCCTAATTTGGGTACATTCCTACCACCACATCAAAAGATACCCAATGGTTTGGATATGACCAGACTCCAATATTCCCAACATGCATGGATTCAAACTTTCCATTTATTAATTCTTGCCATGATCAAAGGTTTAGTCATGGGGGATACCCCCCATTCTAATAAGAAAAATAAGTAAATTTTTTTCCTTTTCTTTGGTTTTGCCATTTTTTTATTTTACAATTTTTTGTTTTTTAATTTTTCATCTTTTAATTTGTTGTTTTATCTTTTTGAGGGTAATCTTATCTATGAATAAAATACTCATGTGACCTATTGATTGAGGTATTGTTCTATGCTATCAAGTCACAGGTGACTAATTATTTGGATAGTGAACCCATAACATCCACCCACCCATTCTATTAATAAGAGGTTCTACTCTGGGTACGATGATATTCTTATCGTCATTAAAACTTAAGATAACTTTTTACTCATTATGCCCAGAGCAATGAGTGATAGACTAAGAGGGATGGCCAGGGTGTGACATCAAGGGGACTTGTGGATTCTCTTTGATGACATCTGTATGTGATGTCATGCAGCTTGGCTATACTAAGATCCTTATAGATCTAACAAAAAATGGGAATAGGAATTGTGAGAAAGACACTTAATAAAGGAACTCAACGCTATTCTAGAGGGTTCCACTAGAAAGACATGCATCCATGCCTAAAGGTTGGTAGCTTCTCCAGATCATTTTGAAAAAGATGAAGTGCCAAAGTAGCTAGATGAAGAAAAAGAAAAGAAAAGAAGAAAACAACAAAGAAAAGATCAAGAAGAATGTGCAGCAGAGAAATTCAAATTATTCCTCCCTTGGACAAAACGCCAAATCATTGTACACCTTGCTATCATGATGCTCTTATGGTTGTCTATCATTGGGATGAAATAATGCGATGTCATTGATTAGAGATATGGACTTGGTTTTGATCTTGAAGAAAAAGGCTAATGATACCTTAATCATGCACAACATTTTGGATTCATTGTGCCCAAGGTAAGTTACCTCATGCCCCAATCTCTGCAATCTCTTTTACAATTCCTTTCATCCCGCTATCTAAGTATGTCTAGCTTGTGTCTTGTGTGGCATAAAATTCAAACCTCATCATGATGATATTTAACATGTGTGTATTTTTTTGCACCAATGTAGATTACATTTAACCCTTCTAGTGCCTATAGACATTTTAAGGTGTGGTTACGCAAGGGCATGATAAGTTAGAACCTACTTTGGGGAGGACCCACTTGCATAACTTTTGTAATTTGTACTTATTGTACACCACCACATCATCTTATATCCTTTGAGTAGTACATTGCCAAATTTATTCTTTTCTTTATCATCATTTCAACCCAAACATTCCTTTTCACCACTACATGTCCTTTCTCCTCACCCTATTCAAGAACTTCATTGTATAATTCCACTTTATTACACTTTTTGTGCCTTAATATCTATTTAACATTACCCCAGATCTTTAAAATCTACCTCTAGTCCTTCATTTATGACCATGAAAGCTTGAAAATTTATCAATTTTACTAAGTACCCTATTTTGGAAGGGACACGATATCAGATACTTGGTATTGGGTCCTATGCAATATCAGGTCCACACTAGTGCATACGTGATATCACATCCATAAATCCTATATATATGGGTCTCCTCAACACACGTAGAAGTCATTTTCAATTGTTGATTTAAGGGGAGTTGTTGCGATTTTCTTCCACATTTTTTCATACTTTTCACCACTAACATGTAACTGCGAATATCTCACTCGTTAACGCTCTAATTTCCTTTTTGATCGAACTTGCTTAAACCTAAAGTTTTTAACTTAGTTGTGGGGGAGGGGTATAGTAGAGTTCATGCATAACTTTTTTGAAATTAGCTATTGCCCAAAGGATATCATAGGGGTAAGTGATCTTAAGAAATACTAAGAACTCATGTCGAACTAATTTTCTTCTTTTATCCAAATCATGTAAATTATTGTTAGAGTCACTTGATCAAATTGGGCTTGACATTAAATCTTTTAGGAAAATTCCTTGAAAAATTTCTAACCCTAAAATCATACTAAGGAATTAAATTTCAAAATTCATTAATGGTAATGAGTAAGGTATAAGATAATTAAGCTTTTTTAAGTAACCTTACTAATAATTGATCCCAATGCAATTATAGATGGCCCCTAAATGAGGACAATAAAGAGGACCTTCTCAAGTTGCATCCAAATGCTGAAGGAGAGGTAGAGGCCAAAGACCTCTCATAGAACATGCAGAATAAGAGGCACAATCATTCAATACCCATTAAGAAACCCTTATGACTGCATAATCTAGGCAAGTAGAAGGTGGAGAAGGTAGGGTACCTAAACAAGGACAACATCTCACATTGTTCCCAGAATGTGTTCAAGATATTTGGGAAAGATCCACATCATCTGCAGCGATCGTGGAACTTAATTTTGGACCTTTTACTAAATTTTCCTCTGAACCAATCAAAGATCAACTCAAAGGATCTCCACTATGGCCTATCCTCTCGAAAAGTGGAGAATGATATTTGGGAAAAACTTATCAATTTTGGCATAATAAAGAGGAAGGCACCATCGCTAACATTGTTAGGATTTCAGTTGATTTCTCTATGAAGGCCATTACGGAAGTTCTAAATCTTCTGAATATAGGGCCCAAAGTTGCTTATCTGTCGATCCACTCTGATGCTAATGCATGAAAAGTATGCTAAAGAGGATGTACAATAAGGAGGACAAAAAATATGGGTAACTCACCCTTGAACAGAGAATCTATTTGAAAATTGGCATCTATCACATCATCTCAATGAAGGGACTAAATAGGATCTCCACCTATGCAGTTAGAGCAAGCAAAATCTTGATGGGGCAAGGTTGATGCTAGTTTGCCCCATTTATATCTAACAGAGATATTGAGGTAGTTCAAAGAATGCAAGACAAGGAAGTTTGCATTGCCTTTTCCCTATTTAATCAAGAAGCTATGTCAGCATGTTGGAATTTTAGGGTATACTAATGACATCCCCAGAAAATCTCAAAATGCCTCATATGCTGAATTACTAAAGCCACCATCACTAGAAAAAGATGTTCTTGAAACATTGGAGCTTGTACAAGAGCAGATGATGGGGCCCACTGTATCTCAAACAGCAAGGCCTAGCCAACTTTTTGATACAATTCCTAGTCAACAACAAGAAGTAGGATCCAACATGCATCCCATGGGCTAGCAGGACCAACCGTCACTACAACCACAAGATTACTGACCATCGATGAGCTATCTTAGGGCCATTGTAGAAATGGTTAGTTGGGGAAGTCATAATGAGGCCAACCTCTTCAAGGTAATTGACAATGTTGTATAGCCCACTATCTTGATCGATCATGCAAGTGGTGAGGTCTTAATACAAATAATAGAAGGGGAGTCACATTGGTCACAAGAAATTTCTAGAAATGCTGCATCTTTTCAAGTATAATTAGAAACTGGTGAAGGTACCACAATAGTGGTCATGAAACACTAGGATGTGACCAAAGTAGCAAAAGTGGTTGTAGAACACATCAAAGAGTCATTTAACATCCCTGTTGTGCCACAGGAAGATCTCACAGAAGCACGTGATGCTCAATTTTTAGCTAGCACTTTGATGACTTCTGCAAAACATGAGGATGCTCTGGATCATTTACTGCAAATAGGACAAGTAATGACATCCTTGTTTGACATTCCCCAAGATGTCATAGTAGTACAATCAAACCTCATTTCCATGAAGGAAAAGCTAGTTATGGTTGAGGTTAAAGCCAAAAACATAGAAGATGAGTTGAGAAGACTCTAGGAGAAGATCATTGCCCTACAAGCTGCATAGTGGGATCCATCCCAGATTATCCCAAATGACCACCCAGAATTATTTAGGATAGAGAAATTGAATAAATTATTCGAGGAAAATACAAAGGTAGCAATGGAAAAGGAGAAGGTTGATTGGGATGCTTTGAAAGCATAGGACCAAACATATGCACATGCAAAGGAAGTCAAAGCCTTATAGGAAGAAACTAAACTCCTTGTTGCTAAGAATCTTCAGTTGACAACAATTGAAAAATAAAAGAATGTTCTCAAGGAGAATTTTCAGCAAATGTAAGAACAACTAATAAGGATCAACCAAGATATGAATTGCTTAGCTAGGGAGAATAGGACCCTCTCAATGGAGGAGGTACATGCCATTTGTCAAAAGATGACCATTGAAATAAGTGCATGGCAAAATGAAGCTAAGCGACATGAAAAATTGAACGAGCATTTCTAAGACCAGGTGGGGATGCATAAGAAGATCATTGAGAAAGAGATCCATATGGATAAGACCCACATCAACTCTTTTAGTGCTTAAAACAATGACTAACAAGCCATATTGGACACTTACACCTTAGCCCACCAAGCAGAATTAAAGAGTTGAGACCTGTAGATCCAGGATCATACTCAATACATAGAGTTTGAAAACCTATGATATGCCAACTTAGCCATGTTAATAATAGAGTTCCTGAGGACCAAGTTGGAAAAGAAAGTAGCTTCCACCTACACCAAATATGAAGTAAAGTTTGTAGAACATAAAAGGATACTACAAAAGTTGGAGGTAGCAAATTCTGAGTTAGAGGTTGTAAAAGCTAGCTACCAAGGTCAGAAAGATGTTGTAGCAAATTTGACTCAATGACTCATAGATTATCAAGAATTTATAGACAAAGCCAGAGCCTACAAGGAGGAAAAATGGTTGTTTGCAACCTATTACATCAAATACAATCAAATGTTTCTACAACTACCATATCCATGGGAGGTGCCAACCCAATCAAATATTGGAACATCAGCATGGACAACACATGATCACCAAACAAAGGTAGAAAAGCTTCAAGCCCTCCTTCAGAGGTATCCATTTCCAAAGTCTAGAGCATCGGATAAGGGGAAGAAGCCCATGGAGGAACCACTACCACCAACAACCACATGAGTTCCAATAATTTTGTATTTTGTATTTTGTGTTGGTGTCCCAATTTTGTATTTTGTCAAGTCTCACATTACAACATAAAGAAATCCATAGTCATTCCATAATCTCATACCTATCTATTATGTAATTAAATGAGCTTGTTCCTCATTTTGTTAAACTAAACGAAGATTTTTTATTCAGTCGTGGAGGTATGATGAATCGTGGTTTGCCAAGCCTGGATATCGGGTACATGATATTAGGTACGCAATATCATAGCCTAGATACAATATCGTTTACATGATATCATGATCCCTGTGTCAACCTATAAATATATCATTTAAGTGCATAGG
>MNCI01012011.1:638953-706515 GCA_015680685.1 Gnetum montanum
AGAATGAGTACGTCTTAATCATGAACATTTAAGTGTCACTATGTGATAACTGAGTAGCGTATCAAATAGTGCTTCGAGTGATGTGCACTTGGTAATCCCAGAAGTAGTACATGAAGTCCAAGATGCATATGGATGATTAAGGATAGATGCTCATCACACTTAGGCTAGCTTAGATTTTATTTTCCATTGTCAATTAGTTTACTCAAGTTATTTCTCATTGTCTTTAAGAGTAGCATAATATTAGAAATCATAGCATACACCTCACTCTAGACTAAACCATACGTGACAAAATAAATGTTAGTCTAGGTGAGAAGACAGCAAATGGTGATCAACGTGTAATAATCTAGGTGCCACAACTAGTTTTTCTGTGGAGTTTAACCAAATCACGCGTACATGCTCGTATTCATATGGTTGGGCATAGGGGTACCTTGTTGCTCATTAGCTAATTACCATATAAGGAATTATGTTGAAAGATAATGCATTATAATACATGGAATATAATACTTTCATTAAGAGGAACTATCACTATGATTCATGCATTTATTTCTTGAACTCTGAACTTAATTAAATATGGAGAATAAGTGGGAGATTGTAGCATGTGTTACCTACTAACATGTTTTTTGTGTTAGTTAATGCATGAAGGAGGCCACTGCATCCACTAACATATTTTATGTGTTAGTTAATGTATGAACATTGCCACTATATCTACAAACATGTTTTATGCATTAGTTAATACATTAATGTGGCCACCATATCCACTAATGAATTTTATATGTTAATTTTATACATTAATTAATGCATCAAGGTAGCCACTATATTCACTAATGCATTTTATGCATTAGTTAATGCATTGAGGTGGCCACCATATCCACTAATGTGTTTTATGCATTAGTTAATGCATCAAGGTGGCCTCCATATCTGGTAATGCATTTTTTATGCTTTGGCATTGGGTCTCTTATGGTAACCAATTTCATGTCCTATAAATTCATTCTTAATGGGAGAATAAAGGCATCATGAATCATAGCAAGATTCTAGTTTTGATCCCTTTCACAAATTCTTAGAGGTTGCATACACCATCATTGTAGAGTGCCAATGTGAAAGAAGAATCTAAACACCAAGTTTAATCCAAGGCATCAATGGCTAGAGGTTAGTTCCATTTGTTTCCATATTGTGCATTTAAAGTTATCTATGCATGTAAATATCTTATGCAATTCACAAATTTTTTTCTAACATTATGGATATTTGAGATGGGTTAAATTGTAGTTTCTTTTAAAACATAGAGGATTCTAAGGTTCTTTATATTCAAGTTTCTATTCTCTTCAAATCTAAATCACGAAGCCCTATATAGGATACATTAGCATGTTAGCTAATTGCACAAGTGATCAACACTCTTATTGGTTCTAAGTGGTTGTGAGATTAGCCTCAATCTTAGAATTTTATAATTGAACTCCCATCTCTAAATTTATAGCTTGCATTTTACTCTCTTAGAAAATATGCTTTATTAGTTTCCTATTGGAAGTTAAATCCTTTCATTATTATTAATATTTTATTATTCTTGTTGTTGAGATAAGAAAACTAAGGTTTGGTAGTGCAAGCTTTACTTATATTTACATTTACGAATTTCAAAAATAAAAAAGAAGTGATGAGCAGTGAGTATACCCTACACCCAGCCATATAATCCATAGGTTTTTATGATAGGCCATGTTGTAATCTATGGATGGAACTAGCAAAGTATATAGGTAGTTAAATGTAAGATTGTGGGTTGTTATCTTCTCATTTAGACTACCAATAAATCTTATCTTCATATGATTTAGTCCAAGGTAAGGCATATCATCATGATATTAGCCCTTAATAAAACTAAGTAATATAGAGATTACCTAATTAATCAAATCAACAAAAAAATAAACTCTAAGGTAGTATAAAGTGATAAATGTCTAATTCCCAGTCTACTATACAAGTCTTGAACTAATGTATTTCCCATTGGTATTACTAAGTGATTTGCTAGTCAGCATACCAAGTGATATCATTGTTGAGATTACTAAATGAATATACATTACGCTTAAAATTTGTTGCACTTATTTTCCCATAAGATTATAGTGCATTAGGAATGTAAATATTATGCTAAATTATTATGAAAGTAAATATAAGAAAGGAAATTTATGCTTATTTAGAGTGTTATAATGGAATGCAATTAATCTTGATCTTTATTATTGTTCATAAAATATGTCTAGGTACATCCTACTTGAATACATATGTTGACAATTGACTTGAAACCATGCTACAAGAATTCACTAATTGCTATAGGAATGTAGCATATAAGGTGACAAAGTCTCATTACATATTGAACAAATGGTGTCATATATGTGATGGAAGAACCATATTTATAAATATTTATTATTATTGCAATATTGCATTTGCAATATAGGATCTTAGTTTGTACTACCATAATTGATTGATGATGTTATATTTAATGTTCATCATACCTTCATGAGTAACCAAAAATTCATTCTTGAGTTATATAAAATTAGGAGAAAGTTTGTTATAAATTTGTGGGAGTGATACTAATTGAATAAATAACTGACCAAGATTCAAGTAGCATATTACAAAATTTATTTGAGTGGTTTTTACAAAGAATCATAAAAACTATAAAAAATTGAAAATGTTTCCCAATTATCATTGTATCTCATTTCATCTACAAATACAAATACATAGTGATGAGATATTTTAAATTAATTTCCTTTAATGTTTTATCATCCAAGGTATTAGTGCCATTTAAAAGTTTTATTTCATATAATAAACAAATAAAAAGATTAAACTTTTAAATTTTATAGATTATTCAAGTGTATATTTGTAAAGAAAAATAAACTTAGCTTGTTAAGGTTGATCCTTGATTAGAGTAACCTTATATAAGTTGTAGCAAAGTAGACAAACATAACATAGTGTTCTATTGATGTATATTATAAGGAATAACAAAGTATTTTTAGATTTTAATATCATTTTATACATAGTAATTAATTAAGAATTTACAAATCTTCTAATTTGCTTTAAGCCTTAGAGTAATGACCCTTTAGTGATAGAATATCCACATCATTTAAAAGTGAGTTGTTAGGGTTGTATACAACATAAGATTAATGTAATGTAGAATAGACATCTATAGGCTTTGTTGCATTTCATAGCTTATGGTTTTTCCTTCATAATTGTAACTTGTCTCCATGATTGAGATTGTTTTCTTGTTGAATGAGCCATTGCCAATCATTAGTGTATAGTCCTATAAGCAAAGTGTTTACAAACAAAATCTATTACCACATTGAAGGATCATAGCCTTTTCACCAAAATATTTTTACCCAATGGAAGTACATCATTTATCTAGGCTATCTCATGATTTGTGATTTGTGGATAAGTAGGAGAGTTATCATCAATGATTTTGTGAATATGTGGTAGGATAAATGCCAACTTGGTTGATAAAACATTTATTAAACACATGTGCATGGATTGATTTTATCCATTTTTGTTACTAACATTTGAGAGGTTTGTTAGCTAGTGATTGTTGCCTTTCAGGAATATTTAAACACTTGGTAACATGGGATTCAAGATAGTTTTAAAATTAGTAAATTTGACTTTACAAGTATTGTTAAGATCATATTATGATAAATATATTATTAATATTTTTAATGAAACAACCCTAATCGCTTGTAGCACCACCTTTACTTTAGTAAAGGAACCCATTATAATTTTCCTATTATATGATTACTTTATTACTCCTATCTTATTAGTATGATTAATAGGAAGTTTGATTATAATAAATAGGTGGTCAGATGTTCAAAATTTTGATTGAAATGACCTTTATTTATAACTTAGGATTAGTAGCACAACCTCTACCTTGATGATGAGTAAGAATGTCCAATGATATGACTACTTAATTACTACTATATTTATAAAGTTAACTTTATTAGTATATGATGAGTGATGAGTAGTCCCAACACCCAACCATATGAATCACAAGTGTTACACTAGTAATCCAGTCGAACTCCATAGACTTAGCTCCTAAATGTACTAATAGATAAAGATAATGACTTAGAGACGCAATCATTGTCTTCTTGGCTTTACTTACAGAAGCTTAGTTGTATGATTAAGTGTACGCCAAGGCACATGATTTTTATGTATATTTTATATTTTATTTGATTTAATTCTAAATGTAAAACAAAGGTAAGTAATTGTAAATTAACTAATTAACTATCCAATGCCGTAATCTAACTATCCTAACATAAGCATCAAGGTCGACTTTCCATTTTTATCCTAAACTTGCTCTAATGTTACTAGGTTACTAAGTGTCTATCACTGGGTGTACTAAATAGCCACTACTGGGATTACCAAGCATTAAGCGATATGTTCAAAGTGGTCATAATTATGTGTTATTATTAAATACATTAATTAACTAAAGATGTGAATTTAAAGTGCATAAATAATAAAGTGCATGGAAATAAACATTATTCTATTCTAAGTGCTATAAGGAGTTTCAAGAATTTCATCTTTATTATTGTCATATCAAAGTATCCAAGAATATTGATGCTCAAATATGGATTTGTACAATCCTTGAAGTCCCACTACCAAGCACTCAAAAGTTATTCTAACTTTGGGCTAAGAAAACTACAAGAGTTTGGCTAAGCTATTGACATAACATTGCCCAAATGTGGTTGTACACACATTTATATAGGCAAGACTAGATATTGTGTTAACGCATCTACGTCAACACATCAAACCATGAGCCAATGAGGTAGGATCAACATAGCCTCATCAATGTAGCCTATTTAATGATTCATCATACCTCCACAACTGAGCGAAAACTCATCCTTGAGTGAATAAAAGTAGGATCAAGCTTTGTACAAAATTAGGAAGGTATGGGATTATTAACTTATAGACTCTAACTAACTGACTTTGAGTGTTGGATAATATGGAATTACAAAAATTACAAAAATGGATGTTCTAGATAATAATATTGAACACCCTTACAAAAAATTAATAGCCAGGATCCTTTGATTGTTGAAGATGAAGAGAAGATCAAATAGTGCTAGGAGGTGGAGGCTCTTGGAATGCTAAAAGACCTTCACTAGGCTTTAGCGTTCATGGTGGTGGTGGCTAAGGCTAAGGCTATCCTACTACAACTTCTGCTTTCAATGGAAGATGGAAAGCATCCAATAATTTTTCCTTCTTCTCCTCCTTTCTTCATGGTTCGTACATAGTATATGCAGCTTTGTCAATATGGGCTAGTATGAGGACATCTCACAAATAGGGCATTATAGAGAACAGCTCTTTCACATTGACAAACCATGTTGTGAATTATTTACATTCAACATTGAACATCATTACAATGTTCTATAGCTCATGGTAGTCATTCATTCTTCTATCTAGGTTCTCAAAAACCAATTGTTGATTTGTAAATCAACTCCTAAGAACTTCAAGCTTATCATTAACTATTTCCAACTTCTAGTTAGTATCCTTATGGTGGTTAAACTTAGCCTCATATAGGAGGTACAGCTAGCCAAATGTGTTTTTATATCTAACCTTATCCTACTAATTGTTAACATTGCCAAGTTTGCATAGCAAAGGTTCACAAGCTCCATATATTCTATCATTTTCTCAATTTTCAACTCCTTTAGGTGGATATGTGCTTTGTTGTAGGTATTCAGACCATCAAAGATTAGCTAGCATACATTACCTCTTTGTTGGAGTTGTTGGAGGACCTTGTTCATCTTCACCTTAGCCAATTGGATCTCCTTCTCATTTATCTCATTGAGGAACCCTACCTAGTTGTTGTAATGATTCTTAACTCTTTCAAACTTCAAGGCCTCATTTTTCTAGGTGGCTACCTTGATGGTCATTTTCTGACAAAGTTCCTAAACTTCCTCCATTAACAAATTCCTATTTTCTACTACCAACCTTCTCAAATCCCTATTTACCTTGGGAAGCTATTCCTACTGCTATCTCATAAATTTGACCACCTAGTTTTTTTTCTCCTTAACGTTGCACAGGTGATTAATGTCTTTGGTTAAGACAAAGTTCTCCTTGCAAATTTGCATCATGTCCTTATTAGTGTGGGTAGAAAGAGCTTTTGATAAGGATGTGTTGAATATCATCATCTCTTTGGAATTCTTAGCCCCTTTTAATTAGTTTTAAAGCTACATGAAAGCTTCATCTCATGTGATAGCTTAGCTAAGAATGACAGTATCAGCTAATCAGACTCTTAGTTCTACAACCTTGGTAGCTAACCATCGATTCTCAAGAATGGCTACCTCAAGTTAGGCATTTTCTATGATGAGCTTTCCCTTAGTTTCGAGAAGCTCTAATTAGATCATTGTGATCTGTTCTAGGAGATCAAAGATATTTGAAAGTGATTGCTCAGCTCCCACAAGTCAATCCAACACTTCTTTGTGTTGGGCTATGCTAAGCCTCTTGCTCCTTTCTTCTATGAAAGCCTACACATCCTTGAGTATAACAATGTTCAAATGACTATTGTAGGAGCATTGAGTGCTTCCTCCAGTCTATCAACCATAAGCTCTACTACTATTTCTTGCCCACAGTCCTCCATCACTAGGACAATAACCCCCTTGTCCTCCTCTAGGTGCATCAAGAAAGTTGCAATGTTCTTAGAAATGTCTAGGAACTCTTGTTGCCCAGGGATTAATATCATAATCTCTCATGGACTTGGATTTGATCTTGCAAGCCCCTTCGTTCTCTAGATCAAAAATAATGGTACTATCGTTTCTAGCCAACTTATGATCCTGGTGACTTCATTAAGATGGCTTAATGTTGGTTGATAAACCAATGGTTTTCCATCACTTGTCTTAACTGGATATTTCTACAATAACTATTCTTATAATTTTCTCATGTTCTCAATAGCAACACAAGCCTTTGGTGTTGTCTCTCTAGTAGGTGGTGGTGGTGGTCACTCCTTCTCAAGTAGCTTAGCAACTGATTTATCCTTCATCATCTCTTACCAGGAAGTGGTATGAGCATGGTGAAGTGTATCATTTATGTAATGGGCTATGCTTTCACTTTTGCAAAGTTTTCTGATTAAGCATGGGAAGGTGAGTGTCTTCCTCCCTCTCTTGTTTTCCTTAAAGCACTTCTCTATCTCTAGGATTATGAGTTGAGGAAGTCTTACTTAGAATTTACCACTTAGAGGGATGTACAAATGGGCAGAGAAGGCTATGACTTTTCTAGGCTTCACCATTGGGTTCTAGTGGTAGGCCATGATTTTAAAATAGGCTCTCTCCACCTTGTTGAGTGCAGCTTACTCCTTACAATCCATCTCATATCATCATTAAACCCATTCCCTTTTGGCTTTTGGATCCACTTGTGTAGTAATCTATGCCAATGTTGCTCTAGTGTTAGGTAGTATGAGGACCTTTACAATGGCCTCAACCTAATAAGAGATGTTGATGCCCTTAATCTTGATTGTGGCATCCACTTGTTGGTTGTTATAGAAAAGATAGGTTTTCCCCATGTACCACTCCCCACTAGAAGTGAGAATGGGTCACATGAGGGACCCCTGTAGTTGGGTCTTAACCTCTGCTAGTGCCAAGTCCAAGAAGGAACCAAAGTTAAGTTCATGAAGAACCAAACTCTAGGCCTCCTTGGAATGGATTTGCTCAAGGAAAGACTTAGTCAATGTGACCTATAGATTTGGCCTAGGGATTANCTTAGGTAAATAAATAAATAAAATAATCAACCTACCATGATCATAACTAGCTTAGGTGTAACTTGCCAAATGAGAAAGGGTATCCAAAGTATTAAAAGGTGTGCATAGAAGACTAATCCTTGGCTATGTTTGTGATAATAGATGGTACCAAAAATGGCATCATAGGTAGAAGAACCATCCCAGCCAAGGGAAAAGTGGCCAATAAGAGGAAGGGACCAATGGCCACATCAACCACAAGAAAGAGAAGCTACATGCATGTGACAAGACCTCTTCAATAGGAGCCTAAAGTGGAATTTGTCCATTATATTCATAGTAGAAATAGGCTAGTCTAAGTAGGATGAGGTCCTAATCCCTAGGCCAAATCTATAGGTCACATTGACTAAGTCTTTCCTTGAGCAAATCCATTCCAAGGAGGCCTAGAGTTTGGTTCTTCATGAACTTAANGAAATAGTTTTTTAATGAAATTGAAGTCCATCAAATGCTAGAAAAGCCTATAATAAGGACAAATCATGGAAGAGGACTTGGAATTTGTTGGGAAAAAGAGATTGGGATGAAGTTTAATTGTTCAGGAGTGCAAAAACTAGATGTGCTATGGTGGAAAATAATGGATTTGAAAGAAAAATGACTAGGGAATAAGAAATCTACCCATCCAAGACAAAGAGTATGCAAGTGGGTCCTTTCCATAGCAGGCTCATGCCTTTAATTTCCTTGCATGCCCTCCTAATAAGGAGTCCATAGGGCCCAAAGATGATTAATGGTCATGGATTGTTAAAAATTGAATCACCCAAGAAACCATCAAATAATTAAGACATATCAAAATGGACACATTGATTGAGCATGCCATCAAAAAGTGAGATGAAAAATATATTGAAGTCATGAGGAGAGAGAGAATGAAACGGAGTTCATCATTCCAGTTACATGAAGTTCTTTGTGAAGGTTGTGATTAAGGTGACTTGATATCATCTCATCCGTAGATGGAATCATGATCATCCACTCCAAGTGACTTTACATTGGCACTTTGAGATCATTCAACTCCCTAGAGCTCATGGACACCCTCAAAGATCACCCACAATTACAAATAGAGAAGAAAAGTGAAGTAGGAAGTGAAGATGGCCTTAGTTAGAGGGGTGCCTTTAGGCATGAGTAACATGTCTTTCCAACCACATAACCAATGCTTGTATCCCATTATTTAATCTAAGGAGTGTGCTTTGAATTCTCATGTGTGTTGTATGTTTTTTCATGGGAACCACACCATGCAAAGACATTTCTTCCTATTATCGATCGATGTTAGGAGAGGAATCGATGAGAATACCCATAAAACTCTAGATAGTAAGTAGGTACAAAAGGTGAAAAATCCCCTTGAAGCCACACCCTTGCCAATTCAACTTGATTCATTTCACATCTAGAAAAGACCAAGGTCTCAGGCTCTTTATAAGTTTAATATTAAGAAAGAACCTCATGCTTACAAAATGAAAAAACACAACAAAGTTTTAATGGAATGGATGGATGATGTGAGTTCACTACCTGATAGTATGAGAAAACCAATGCCCCATTAATTAATGTCAAAAGTTCAATGATGAAATCCAATCATTAAGCAAGAAATTTAAACAAAAAAGTTTAACTAACCATCATCAATCAGTAGCTGTGTTTGGCACCAAAGTCTTGATGGCAATAAAGAAGAAAAACACATGGAAGAAAATCCAAATAATGTAAAATATAAAAGAAATTGTTACATACTCAAGAAAATAGAAAAATGTATGAATAAATGATGTAAAAAAAAAGTTCAAAAAATTGAGGAGCCACTTATAGGATGTTAGCATGAATGACCATCTCACCCACGACTAAGTTAGAAGGGAGAGATCTAAAAGATTAAGTGTGCTTAGCCATTGGTTAAGGCATCATTCTCACTAATTGTTCTTGTCTCCAAGAAAGGTTTAAGTTGTTTTGTGTTGACTAATAATCTCTCATTTGGGATAGCAATATGGTAGATCATCATGGCCCCAAATGGAAAAGTTTCATGTATAATGTACAGGCCCTCCCATAGCATTTGAAATTTGGTATGTTGAGGTACATGCATAGGGTTTTCATAGAGCACCTTATCTTTAACTTGAAACTTTACTTTCCATATTCTAAGGTCATGACATTGCTTGTTATGTTCCTTGAGCACTTAATTCAATGATAGGGCCACTAATCTATTCTCATGTAGTGTGTTGAGATTCATCAATCTTTCTCTTTAGGCTAGACTTAGGTCCAAGTCAAGGTCACAAGCCATTGAAAGTGTACAAAGCTCAGGTTAAATGGATAGAGCTAGAAACTTCCTATACACTAACTCATAGGGAGAATAACCAATAGGAATTTTTCATGTTGAATGATAATCCCAAAGAACATCATTGAGTTTATTTCTCTAGTGCTTCTTATATTTACTAACTATACATGTTAGTATCTTAGTAATTTTTCTATTGGTGACATTAGCTTGATTATTTTCTTAGGGGTGGTATGGAGTTGTTAAGTTATTTTCAACACCTAGGCACTGCATGAGCTTTCAAAACGTGGCACTAAAATTAGTGTCTATGGCACACTAAACCTATTTACAACATTTTGTTATATAAACTATGCCACCATAGAGGATGAACAATTGGTGATGATAGAGGCTTCAACCGTTTTGGTATAATAATGCCTTTTCATTTAACATAGGGATGATGGATCCCATGAAATCAACCCCTCAAAGATCGAAAGGTTCTAGTGGTTGGATCCACTATTGAGGCCCTTCAATACATATAGTCATCCCTCCATCACGTTGAAATCTCCTTGACGATTGTGGGCCAATAATACCTCATCATGAAAATCTTAACGGTTGTTCGGCTCCCAACATAATGGCCCCTACAAGGACCTTTGTGTGGTTCCTAGAGGACTCAAATTTGATCTACATTAGGGAAATACCATCATACTAGGCCATCTGTGTAGCTCTTTTAGAGGTTGCCATTGATTTCCATAAAGTGTTTAGCCTAATGAAGAAACTGTTGTTTCTTCTTGTGATCCCACTCTTGTGGCATCTTCTGTGTGAGTTGATAGTAGAGGATGTTATAGTACCAATTTTTTTTCTTGGGATCTTGCTTATTAACAACACCAATAAAAAATAGTTCATCAAGAAATTAATTAGACACTAAGCTTTCATCCTTTTTTGATGTTCCATCATAATTGAGATAAGTGATCAACCATCACATTCTCAACCCCCTTTTGGTCTACCATTATTAAATCAAACTCTTGGAGGATCACTAGACACCGTATGACCCAAGGGCTTATCGTTGACTTGTTCATTAGGAACTAGATAAAATTGTGCTTAATGTGCACAAAAACTTTACATCCAAGCATGTAGTGCCTAAATTTCTCCAACACATACACCATTGCCATGATCTTCTTTCCAATGATGATGTAGTTTAGTTGTGCATTTACACTGCTCTTACTTGCATAGAGGATGTAGTATGAATGTTTTTGATCATCCACCTATGTAAGCATAGCTCCCAAGGCATAATTTGATGCATCCATCATGATGTGAAATTGCCTAGACCAATATGGTGCCTATAGAAATAGAGTTTCTACAAGTTTATGCTTTAATTGTTGGAATGCAATCTCGCATACCTTGGTCTAGATGAATGGTTCATCTTTCTTTGTAAGCTCCACCAATGACTTGACAATTTTTGAGAAGTTTTAAATGAAATGCATGTAGTAATTGATGTGACCAAGGAATGACCTCACATCTTTCATTATTTTTGGCTATCTAGTTACTTTTTGAAATCCTTATTTTCGTCGAGTTCACCTTGATCCCTTTGTCTAAAATCCTATGCTCCAATACAATGTCTTCTTGGATCATAAGGTGGTTCTTCTACCAATTGAGCCTTAGGTTTGTCTCCACAAATCATTGAAGTACTTACTCAAGGTGTTCCAATTCTTACTCAAAGGTAGCCCCATAGATAATGAGTCATCCATGAAGACTTCTATCCCACTACTAATCTACTATTGGAAAATTCTTAGGACCAATTGGTGGAATGTAGTAGGTGCATAGCATAGGTGAAAGGGCATTTTTCTATATGTAAAAGTTTCCTAGGAATTTTTGAATGTTTTCTTGGTTTTGTCCTTTGGTGCAATCTAGATTTGGTTATAGCCACTACAACCATCTAGAAAGTTGTAGAAATAATGCCTCGCAATGGTGTCTAACACTTAATCCACAAATGGTAATGGGAAATGATCTTTGTCAGTTACCATATTCAATAATTAAAATTCTATACAAACTCTTCACTTTTCTTCTTTATTTGGTACAATAATGAGTGGGCTAATCCACTTACTATCTGTAATGGGATAAATGAACCTAACCTTGAGGAGTTGCTCAATCTCCTTCTTGATGATTTGCTTGAGTTTCAGGTTCATACATTTTTATAGCTATCTCTTTGGTTTAATAGAAAATTCTATATAAATTCTATGCTGGCATATCCTAAGATCAATTCCTATTAGCTTATGTATGACCAAGTAAAGGCTATTAGCCATTTGTTCATCACTTTCAACAATTTCCTCTTCTATTAGGAAGGTAAGTGTGGCATTGATGATTACCATCTTACCATTGTTCAAAAATGTATATTTTATTCATGTCGATAGAGCTGTAAACTTAAGAGGATCTTAATTAAAGTTTTAGGGATCTCTAATTTGATCTCAATTGATCTTAATTTATGCATTAGAGAGTTAATGATGAAGCTAGTCTAATTTTTTCATGCTTTCAACATAGGAGCTAGTGAGGCTCTCAGCTGGTTTCATGCATATTGTTGATTTAGTCTCATTATCTATTGTTAGCCACTAGGTGCCCTTCTATTTAGTGATTTTTTCATACATGCACCTTTGAATTTTTTTCATCTCTACGTACTGATTACATGCTTGAAGTGATGTGACTTTGATGATCCATAGTCTTTGCATGTAATTGCATCCTATGTCGGTATACGCAATCCATGAAAATATCTTCTTCTTAATCTTTTCAAATTCATTTTCTTTGAAAATATTCAAGGAAAGTTCTCGAATCCCCAACTTTGCATTGGTGGTTCTTAGCCATGATCTTCCCATGATGATATGAAAGTTCCCTTTGGATTTATTCATATGGATCACTAGAAAATCAGTAGGATAGGACCACCCACAAATGGTGGTCATGATGTCATCTACCAATTCCAAAGGAATAGTGTTGGATTGCTTTGCTAGCTCTATTCTAATGTTGCTTTTTTTCAAGGGAGGTAGGTTACAAGCATTGCACATCTCTTGTGAAATTAAGTAAACTCTAGAACTTGAATCCAAAAGAGCATTGCACAGTTCATTTTTGATGATCTATAAGTAAATAAGAGGACTCCTAGGATTAGATCTCTTTCCTAAAGGATGATCAACCTTGATCCAATTTATGAATGCATGGATCAACATGACAGTGTGCAATTGGAATGCACTTTGGTTTGATTCTAGCATGATAGGAATTTCAAAGGTTGAGGTAGAAGGGTTAATAATCAATGGTGTTTGTAAGGGCTTTCTAGGATTTTTGGTTTTGAAGAATGACTTCTTGCAAGGCTTAGATTCAAGACCACTTAGCTAAGGAGCCAAGTACAAGTTCACTACCCTCATAGCACTTCTTTGCTATGGCTAGGAAGGTATTTCACCCTACATGGGTGAAGCATGTGGTAGAGGAGTTAATGATGGTAGTGGATGAGTAGATGGGTATTGAGGAGAATAAAAAGAAAATGGGGATTCCTCTCTTGAAGAAGGCACTTTGTAGTATTCTGGAGGATAGTAGTGATGTGAAAAGGAAGTGTGACTAGAAGAGTCACATGGAGAGAATGGTTGTTAAATGTAGTACCCATAATGATTAGGTTGGGGATAAGGGTACTATTGCCTTGGAGGTGGCATCCCCTACAATTATGAATGTTACTATTATTGGTACTATTCTTGAGGTTAAGGTAGTTTACCACTTGGATACTATGCTTATTGTTGGAATTACTATTGATAGTTGCCTTTTGAATAGGGTAACCTCCTTAGTGCTTACTGTTTCACCAATCTAGGATTTAAAGCATACACCACATATTCTTGTAAGTTTGATAATATAATGCAACATCTCTTGTGATATTCATATTAATAGATTTCATACCCATCATCATGAGATTCTAAATTTGCAACCTCTTCTACTACTGTAGCTTTGCCCTTATCTTTGTGATATTCTTATTTAGCCTTCTTCTTCTTCATTCGCTCATAGTCATTGCCTCCTTGATCTCTACATTCCTCTGCAATCTTTAGAGCAACTTGAAACTTTTCATCTAAGGAGTACCACATTTTATCAATCTTAGCTAATATTTCAGTAATAGATTTTTGGATCAGCAAGATTTTCTTCTACATCACTTCATCAAAGTGGTGCCTCCTTCTCATTCTCATAGAAACAAACCCGCTTCTTGCAAATGAAGGAGTCTTTGTTGTACTCTTCTGTACTTTCCCATTTTTCAAATCTCCTTCCTCTTTAGCCACTTACTTAATGAGCCTTTGAATTTGATGAGCCCATAGCTCAAAAAGTCTCCCTTGGGCATAGATCCCAAGGGTTCTTTCTATTTTACTTTTAAGCCCATCTATGATATGACATAGTTAATCCCGTTGGGAGTATCCATGGCCTAGGCATCAATGCAACAAAGAGTAGTATTTTCCCATGGACATATCCAAGGACTCATGGGTGCTTTGTTTCCAACCTTGCATTTTCCTTTTTAGATTGGACACTCTAGAGTACATTTCATATTTGTCATTGAATAGCTCTAGTATATTATTCCATCACCAAATAAATTTTGATTCCAAGAACTGGTACTAGCTTTCTACTTTCTTTATGAGTGTCCTTTCAAATACTTTCAGCTTTTGCATTCTTTTTCCACATTTTGCAAGGCACCTGCATCATGGAAGGCTTATAAATGATTTTGGGGATCTAAATTATATCCCCTCTTAAACTTGAAGATATTATTCATATCCAACTATTTGATGTAGCTATCCTTCAAGTGCCTAGTGGAAATTCTAACAGCTTATAAAATGTTCAACATATTTCTTGTAGCTAGTAGAGGCTCATCGTACTCATAGCAGTTGTGATGGCCTTTGTCATGGTCATGATGCCTATGACCATTGCTTAAGGGTATTCATTGGTCTATAGAGGCTGATTGCAACCATTTCTTAAGGGTCTTCCCATTAGAAAAAAGGGGAGAATAAGTGTATTGGAACTATCTTGAAAAGACGTCCTCACCATCCTTGTGTGGTTGCAAGAATAAGTGTGTAGGAAGGCTTTTGTTCTTTATAGCCTCATATCAAGCTTTCATTTGTTAATCTTTCTTCTGTTGGACCTTTATGGGATGATAATCTTGATAGAGATGATCTTGAACCTTGTACTCCCCATTAATTTTAGCAACACCAAATTTGATCAGATTTTTCATTAACATCATAGGAATAGATTGGTTGGGAGGCAACACAATGTTATCTTGCATGTCCCTCCATTGTAGTTACTCATCCTAATGTAAGATGAAGATGAAATCTAGAGTGTAAGGATCTAGATGGGTGTAGACAACTTGGAACTATTGGGCAGTTGCATTTTTTCACCTTCTCCCCTTTGGCTGGATCTACTGATGGATGGTGGTCGAGATTCTTTGCTACGAGAAGAAGCCATATTAGTGATTGTTCAAAAAATAGTGTGTGTTTGTTATTATTGTGCTCTTAATGATTTAGCATTAATTTTCCTTTGTAGCATCTTTAGACGATTTAAATATCTTTTCTATATAGTGCACTTAGTTAGACTAAGTCCTTGATAATGGCACCAATGATGAGCAATGAGTAGTTCCTATGTCCAACTACAAAAATCACAAGCATTGCGCTGGCAATTCAGTCAAATTCCATGGACTTATCTCCTAAAGGCACTAATGGGTAAGTATAGTGATTTATAGATGCAATTTTTGTCTTCTCAACTTCACTTATGTAAGTTTAGTTGTATGATTAAGTCTAAGCCAAGGCACATTATTTCTATGTATATTTTATATTTTATTTGATTTAATTCTAAATGTAAAAAAAGGTAATTAATTATAAATTAACTAGTTAACTATCTAATGCCTTAATCTAACTCTCTTAACATAAGCATCCAAGTCCACTTTTAGTTCGCATCATGAACTCACTCTAACACAACTAGGTTACCAAGTGTCTATCATTGGGCATACCAAATAACCACTACTAGGACTACCAAGCATTAAATCGTATGTTCGAAGTGGTTGTACTTATGTGTTGTTATTAAATACATTAATTAGTTGAAGATGTGAATGTAAAGTGCATGAATAATAAAGTACATGAATAATAAAGTGCATGAATAATAAAGTACATGAATAATAAAGTGCATGAAAGTAAACATTATTCTATTATAAGTGCTGTAAGGAGTTGCAAGAATCTCATCTTTATTGTCATCACATCAAACTATCTAGGTACATTGATGCTCAAATAAGGATCCGTACAATCCTTGAAGTCCTACTACAAGCACTCAAAATTTATTTTAACTCTAGGCTAAGAAACTTATAAGAGTTTAGCTATGTTATTGAGATAATGTTGCCCAAATGTGATGGGTGTGTGTATTTATATAGGAAAGACTAGACACTACATCGATGCATCAAACCATGCATTGATGGGGCTACATCGACACATGCCTATTGACATAGCTTGTTGAATGATTCATAAGTATAGTTAAAGCAAAGTCTGATTATCATAGATAGATGCTTAAATGCTTAAGAATGTTATTGAAATAATCTATATATCTACAACTTAAGACTACTAATACAACCTTGACCCCAACGAAGGGACATTGAGACTCATTATAAAAGTATCATAACATAGAGTTTCTCTACCCTTGCCATACCTTAAGTAGAGTCTGGTACTAACATCAACATCCCTTGTAAATGGGGCCTTATGCATCCAATAAAACCATAAGTTTTAACTGCCCATCAATTAATTCTAATGCCTAGATTAAATTTAATTGATGGTCTCTTAATGGATTATTATAGTTTAGTTAACAAATAAATTACTACTAGTTCTCATAATGTTGGTAATTCATAAATTGCAAATGTTGCCTTGCTTTTGGCCAAACATAGTAACATTCAACATCAAAGTTGCAGGTAAAATCAACCTTTGATTTTCATGAAATATTTTTGAAATATTTCTTTCTTGTTTTTATCAAAATTTGGCAAGAAACAAAGCCTCCATGTACGCTTGCATTATACAAGCCTAGCTTGTTGCCACTGCCATCCACTGTAGTCCTACCCACCTACCTACTCTCATGTGTATAGTCAACTATCTACATTCCTTTTATGCCCTCTCATCCATTGAGCCATTCTTGTACTACATCACTTTAGCACGAGGGCTGAAACACAAAAATCCTCATTGCTATTTTGTAGTTGCTTGCCCCACCACTCTACTGTCACATGCCCTACCATGTCATCCCATGTAGCCTACCTATTGGCAACCGTTTGGGACGCGACCGCCAACGAGTGTCCTCGAACAGGATTTAGGTGCTTGCTGGTCTCTGGCAACACCAAGGCCGAGATACCTCCAAATAAACTCAGTAGTTAATGTGAGTATGTGTGTGTGNCAACCCCACTGCCAACGGCGCGTCTTGTGGCCAGTCTTGGAACGCCGCAATTTTCTTTTTCTTAGTTTTGTTTAAAACAATTTAAAATAATAAGATACAATAATAAATAATATAGTTGAGGTAGATAATATATTATAATAAACAAAATATATAAGTTATAATAGTAGGTCATGAATAACATAAGCAATGAATGGATTGATTAATTAATTATTTTTAGTAGGTCTACTCATACATTTTAGTCATATTCATTAAAATATTTAAAAGTTATGTTTGTTATTTTATGACTAACTAATTAATTGATTAATGAGTTGTTTCATAATTGATTAGTTACTTGATAAGTTATTGATTAACTGATTTACTTTAGTTATTTTAATCAATTACTAATTCACTTTCAATTATTGATTAATTAGTAACCCACTTTTAGTTATTGATTAATCACTAACTTAGTCTTAGTTGTGATTGATAGGCACATATGGAGAAAAATGAGGAGGATAATGTAAGGGCTATAAAATCCCATACACATAGATGAAAATGAAGGAGGATTATGATTATCGTTCGAAAGAGAGAAGAAAGCAAAGTCTCTTGGCCTCTCTCTTTTGCTTTCCGTATTAGTGTTGCTATTGCTACATGCAACTCATTGCCTAGTGTTGTACATGCAATCAGTTATTGCTTGGATCTTTTTTTTGTTGTTGTTTCTATTATTCATTACTAAATGGTGTTTTTGCCTACAAGCTATTAGTACCACTTATTATAGCTGTTATGTACTACCACCATGGCTACTTAAAGCCATTAATGAATTTGCTAAGCTCTCTCTTCTCTCTACTTCCTATTACTTCTTTTTAATATTATGATCTTTCTAAGTTATTCCATCTTCAATGTTTCATTCTACTCTTCACTTTAAGTTTTTCTTGATGCTCAAATTTAAGTTAATCATTTATCAACTACATTTCCTCTCCCACTAGAAGACTATTCCTAGGCTAGTCATGCCCTAAGTAAGGTGCCCTAGGCAATAGCCTCATCAAACTAAGCTCTTTAGGGCATTGTACATTAGTACATATTCATGGCCAATTTTACACATCAACATCTGCTCTAGTTAGAAGGAGGGCCACCATTATAGTTTCCTTGCTTTTTTTTTCTTTACTATGCTATTCAAAAATCCAAAAAAATTAAAAGAAAAAAATTACCTTTTTTTATGTACCTAGATTATGATTGGACCTAGTGAAACTTTTAGGCCCTAAACTAGGAAAGCAACCAAACAATACTTCGTAGCCAACAATTTTCCAAGTCATATTCCTACAAGACCTTGATCTAAGGTCTCACATTCTTCAAATATGGCAAACCCTGCCACCCAATCTTTCGTCAACAATATTTTTAAATTTTAAAACTTCAACTCAATTTCAAAATTCCTTCAACATGCTTTCCTTTTTTTCAATCCCTCTTTCAACAACGCTCATTAACATCTTCAAAATTTTGAGACACTACTAGGCATCCACAACACATTTAATATGATGTAGCATGTAGGTCTTTTGTCACTACCTTTCAAGGTATGGTAACTCAATGGTTTCTAACTCTTCCTCACTCTTCAATGTTTACTTAGAATGACTTGAAATCACATTTTCTTTCTTAATTTGACAAGTTTACTAACCCCACGATAGCTTCTAGTAACTTTATTAGCCTATGAAAGCTTAGTGGAAAAACTATTAGACACTACAATTTAAGATTCCTCTAGCAATTTTTGTATGTTCTTGGCGATATGCGATCACAACCAAATGGAATCTAAAATTTTCTCCTCTCAACCATAGATCCCTTGTTTGCATATGCAATCAAGTATAATCCTAATATCATCAACTTACAAGGAGCCATGTCCAAAGTAGTCGAACTTGAACAAATCACTCTTGCAAATTCTTTACAATCCCAATTCGAAACTCTTGGCTTAGGTTGCCAAACCCCAATAGTCCTGAATCCTTTTCAAAGTAATCCTCCAATCCTCAACTCTCTACCAAATATTCAAAGTCCAAATACTTCCTCTTCTTTTATTCCTCAAAACCTTAGCTTAAATGATGATCAATCAAAGGCCTTAACTCAATCTATTATCAATCCTTCCTTCATACCCTCTATCCCTAACTCTACAACTACATAAACCTTCAACTTACCTAAAGCCTAGGGTCAACCTCCAATGAAGCAAGTCTTAACAACCCTAGAAAAGCTTTCTATCGAAGTGATTGAGCTAAAACACAACAATATTAAGACTAAAAATCAACATAACAAGGCAAATGAAAACCTAGGTGAAGTAGCTCTTAGTGAATATTGTAGGTTACATAACACCAAAAAACATTATGAGAAGTCTTGTCCTCAATTCCAAGCCTTATATGGGGATATCACATGACAATTACAAAACAACCAAAAGGGAAAAGCCTTGCCAATGGTTCTAAAAATCCCTAGTGAAACTAAAAATTAATCAGTGACATCCTTTGAATAGGTCATGATGAATGAACCTACCCCTTGCAAATGGATAATTAGGAAGATGAGTCACATCATGAATAACTCTAGTAATCCAAAAGGAAACACATACACCCCTACTAGCAAACAAAACCATTACAGTACATCTCAACAACAAACACAACTTGGAACATCCTTACAAATCCATAATCATTCCAACCAAAACCAACCTAAGCCCAGGAGGGAGATGAAAGCTTATGATCTTATAGAAGATTTGAAAAAGATTAAGGCCAAAATATCCATGTATGAACTATTATAATTTAAGGAAGTAAAAGAAGCTATACAGGGATTAATCAATGAATCTAGAGATAAAGGTAAGACCCCTACAAATGAAAAACAAGTTTCTTTCATAGATGGTGCTAGAATTCTTAACACACCCATTCTTCACCAATAGGCTAATAAGGACCAACCTTCTTTCCTAACTACTTTAGTTATACTAGGAAAGAATGTTCATAACTATCTAATGGATTCATGAGCTGTTGGAAATGTAATTTTTCTTTAGGTATGTAAAACTTTAGAAGTGCAAATGATTCCCCAAATCCAAAGTGTTATCCAACTTGACAGATCCAAGATCTATGTAGTAGGATCACTTAAAGATATCCAAATTTTCCTAAAGTAATGCCCTAATTTTTCATGTCACATGGACATCTTAGTAGTCGATATGAAACCTACTTATGACATGTTGCTTTCATGTACCTTTAGTGCCAAATTTGGAGGTTTCTTCAAATTTGATTTCTTAAATCTCCTTCTTTCAATCAAAATAGGATTTGAACATGTTATAATTCCTAGAGAACCTTTTCATCATCATGTCATTTTAAGTCCTAAAAAATCTCATGTTACATCAACAAATCAAAGTGAAGACTTTGTAGGAATCATTGATCTTAATTTTGGTAAATACAAGCTAGATGAAAATTTAGATGCAATGAATGACTCCTTACTTGACATAAACCCCTATATCCATACTCATGCCACATCCTATTACCAAACTTCTAGGGAACTTTTTGAACTTCACATTGACACACCTCCTTTCCACTAGCATGATGAAAAGACTTTTCTATTTGATGATTCCCCACCAATTGGTAAAGACAAGGATATTAGTGAAATCCTCACTATCCAATCCTTAGATGATAATCCAATTTATGACGATGATAATACTTATATCGATCAAAGGGCTTGCTTTTTGGATTTCAATAACTTGAACACATGGATATTTAGGATTGATGGAACCTCATCAAAATAAGGATGTGGTGCTAGAATTATGTTAATTCCACCTAGGGAAGCTGCAATGCTTAAAGCTATTCATTTTTCAAAGCCCATGACAAACAACATGGCTAAATATGAAGCTTTAATCCATGGACTAAAGTATCCTATTTACTTTGATTTTTCAAAGTTAAATAATTATAGCAATTCACAACTTATTGTGAATCAAATTAATAACATTTATGAAGATAAGGATCCTTTAATGAGAACGTACAAGACCTATGTATTAGAATTTTTCAAGGAATTTGATCTTATCACATTAGAACATGTCCATAGAGATGAAAACTACATTTTTGATGCTTTAGCACAAGCTGCTTGTATTCTCCATCTTCCATTTCCTAATGGAGCTTGGGATTCTAAAATGATCATGGAAAAGATTGATTGTTACTCCATCCCTAATAATGTGCTATCTTTATAAGTGTTTGATGATGATTATCAAATTACTCATTTTCTTACTAGTTAAGGGAAGTTTGATGATTAGATTCTTGAAGTTTCACATTCTAATGTCCTTATGAATGAAGTTTCACCTAATGTAATTGCTAGGGAATTTCAAATGGATAATGAAATTGAAGTACTATAACACAAAGATTGACAAGTATTAGCAAAAGTTGTAATTACTTTAATTGAAAAGAAAAATCAAGAATACCCTTTTTGAATAGGTAAACACTTATATTTTCACAAAAAGGATATGTTAATTGCATTGCTACATGAATTCAATGATGTTTTAGGCTGGTCGTATGAAGATTTAAAGGTCTACAATCCATTTATCATTACCCACATAATACCAGTTAGGCTTCAAACTAAACATTTTAGACAAAAATTAAGACTTGCCAATCTTAAAATTTAATCTTTAATGAAAAGGGAGATTGATAAACTCTTGTAATCTAAGATCATATATCTAGTGAGACATTCTAGTTGGGTGTCAAACTTAGTTCCTATATGATGAGTTGTGTCTTGGGTTATATCAACACAACTCCATTGACACAGCCCCATCAACATAGCCACGTTGACATGGGATTTGATGCATTGATGTGGCCTTGTTTACACAGTGTCTATTTTTTCCTATAAATATGCACTCACCCATCATGTTTATGATGCCTTTTCTTATAGTTGTAGTGGAGCTCTTGTACTTTTCTTATATGAAAGTTAGAATACTTTTCTAAGTACCCGTAGTAGGAGTTAAAGAGTGTACAAATCTTTATTTGAACACTATTGTACTTGAGCACAGTAGTGTGTGTGGAAATAAAGATGAGCTTTCTAATAAACCTTGCAGTACTTTGAGATAGATTAATTGCTTACTTATGCATTTAATGTTTTAAGAAATTTCCTTTAATGTTTTAAGTAATTAAGTAATCAATTAATCTAAATTAAGCTAAATTCAATAGCGATTAATTAAGAACATAAGTACAATCACTTCAAACATATGCTTGGCACTTGGTAATCCTACTAACACTTAAACATTTGGTAACCCAGTAGCATTAAACATGTTCATGATGTGTATGACAAGTGGGAATGGATGCTTATGTTAGAATTAGTTACGTGTAGCTAGTTAGATCAAATTAGTAATTTAATTATTTTATTTCATACATTATTCTTTACCCTTAGGTGACTTAAAGTATAAAATGTAAAAATGATAAAAATCATATGCCTGAGTTGCACTTAACCATAGCTATGTGTTTCATAAGTGTAATTTGGAAGACAATGGTTGCGACGATTAGTTTCACTTCCTATAGACCAGTGTACTTAGAAGGCTATAAGTCCACAGAATTCAACTAGATTGCACATGAATGCTTAGTGATTTGCATGGTTGGGCGTAGCTTCTACTTATCACTCCTCATTGGTACCATTGTCAAGGATTTGTAGTTTGATACATCCACTATCTATGACTTAGTGAACACTATTTAAGATCATTGGAACAAATCCTAATGTCATAATTATTTAAAAATAAAAACATTACTAATTTTAATTATAATTTAGCACACTAAATTTTTCTCTCATCCAAAATGTCTTCTTCTAACAAGCATGATGAATGAAAACTACCAGTGCCCCAAGAATTCAAAGTGGTGTACACTCATCTAGATGAGCTTGTACTTGATTTCACCTTCATCCTGCATTAGGATGAGTAGTTGTGATTGAGAGATATGGATGGCAACATTGTGTTGCCTCCCAATTGATCTATTCCTAGGATATTACTCCAAACTCTTAAGTGGTTGGGCATCCGGGATCTCCATGATGAATACATTGTGCTAGACCATGACTATTGGGACTACCATCCCACAAAAACACAATGCAAATGAGATCTACACTAGGAGAAGCAACATGAATCTATGAAGGGGAAATGGTTCACTAACATCTTATTCCTTTTGAACCAAAATGATAGTGAGGGTCCTTCCTTTGGGGGTTCTCAACATGAAATTCTTCATCCCTTAACTTTGGTAAAGGAGGCTTTAACCTAAATCTATAGTCCACTATCAATAATTTGGGTTTAGATAAAAGTGGAAGTTAAGGCAAGGGCTTGGGTAAGCATCATGATGATAGTAAGCTTGATAATCATGGTTGTGACAAGCAGAGAATAGGTGGAAAATACCATGGTGATGTTAGTTCTCCTCTCTCTTTGTCCTCTTCATCTACATCTTCTTCTTCCCCTATGAATCTAGTCAAAACTGCATGGGATGAAACCGTGATGGAGATAAATGGTGAGACACCGATAGTAGCCCCTACCATGAACGAAGGGGTAGCAGAGGACATCATAGGCATCATTAAAATTATGATGATGATGAGCCTTTTCTTGCAAGTCAAAGCATGTTAAACATTGCAAAGGTAGTCAAAATTCCAATAGGCATGTAAGAGATAACAGAATCAAGAGGTTAGATATGAACAATATTCCCAAATTTGAGTGGGGGATATAACTCAGATCCACATACCAATCTTCAAGCCTTTCATGATGCATGTGCCTTATAGAAACTAGGAAATGACTACCAGAAACTTAAGCGATTTCCTAGGAAACTCATAAAAGAAGAAAAAAGTTGGTATCACTCCTTGGATCCGGAATCAATTCATAAATGGAGTACGATGCTTGAGTTGTTCAATGATAAATATCATACATACTCTAGAGTGTCCAATTTGAGAAAGAAAATCTAAGGTTGGTGACAAAGAACATATGAACCCTTGGATATAGCCATGAGCAAATATTATTCCCTTTTGCATAGATGTCCTAGCCATGGTTATTCTCAATAGGAGTAGCTTCACCATATCATAGATGGGCTTTGATCTAAAATGAGGACAACTCTTGGGGTCTATGCCTAAGGAAGACTGTCAAAACAAAGAATCCATCATATTTAAAGGCTAATTGAGTAGGTTGCAAAATAATAAGATGAGTTGAGAAATTGAAAAACTATTGATAAGTATAACTAGGATCCTTCCATTAGAAAAAGGAAGGTCCAATTCTGTGATAGTGATGGGGAGGTACTACTTAATGAAGTGGTGTAGCAAAAAACCTTTCTAATTTAAAACTCTGTGTCTAAAATTTTGGCGAAGGTTGATAAAATGTGGGAATCCTTAGATGAAAAATTTCAAACTACTCTAAAAATTGCCAAAGAATCCAAAGAACAAGGTAGTGATCGTGATCATAGGAGAAGAAAGAAAGTTGAACGTGCCTACCAAAGGGTAAGGGAAAAGCTACTATAGTAGAAGAGGTTATGGAGTTATAATTAAATGATGATGTGGATGTGACATCTACCAATATGAACATCCTAATATATGTTATCTTATTATGTCACACTTATAAGAATCTAAGGTGTATGCTCTAAATCCTACACTAGCATGAAGCCAAGAACCTAGAAGATTACCTTATCCTCAAGGAAACTCAAGGTAGTTCCACCAAAAATAATAAGCTTATTACCCAAGTGAAGCTCCACCACAATTGTATGAGCAATACCATCAGTGGTAGCACCCATAGTCATGGGGGACACCACCACCAAGGTAGCAGTACCCTTACAGGCAACTAGATTTGTATGGTTACTATGTTTAGCAACTTATGTCTCCATGTAACTCTTCTAGCCAAGTTTCTTTTTAGCATCACTACTACACTCTATAATACTGCAAAACTCATTCTCCATCTCCTAGGGGAAAATCCCCATATTCTTATCACCTTTCTGATCATTCAACACATGTTCCTTCGCCCTCAACTGAATTACTACCTACTTCATCCATGTAGGGTGAAATTGCCATGTAGCTGCAACACTGTAATGCTACCAGAGCTATTAACTTATAACTAGCTCCTTAGTTGAATGGTTCAAAACCTAGATCCTATAAAAGACCATTCTTTCGAACCAATAGCTCTACAAAGCCCTCACCAACTTATGCAGTTGGTTGCCTTGTGTCTCCTTCATCCTCTACATCCATTCATTTTAATTGCCCTTCAAACCAAATGCCTCCCAAGATCCACATGGTCATGTTAACCCATGCTATATCTAATTGGATTAAGGCTAAAAACCTTCCCAAGAAAATATTTTATCTTGAAAGTCATTTCATCTACTTATAGATTGCTAAAAATGAGCCATGTAAGGCTCTTCTTGATTTAGGTTCAGGTGTTAATTTAATTTCCCATGAAATGTACAACACTTGGAACCTGCCTCCTCTCAACAAGAGTAATAGTTTTTTAGAATTGGCATATCAATCCATCACTATTTCCTTGGAACTAGAGGAGAAAATTTTGACCATTTTCCATGGGTGATCATATCTTACTAATTTCCTAGTGTTCAAAGTTAACCATTGCAACTGGGACTTTCCAATCATTATGGAAGGGATTCATTGAGCACTATTAATGCATGAATGGGCATCAAAGATATTTTCCTTGAGATTTCCAATTAAAATGCATTCTGAAATATTGAGAAGAAGAGAGTTAGATGCATTGCATATAGTGATACCAGGTTCAACTTTGTGCAAAAATTCCGGTCTATCAAAAGCACATTAATCAACACATGTAAATAGTGTGTAGTTAAATCTGAAATCCAAAAGTGCCTATACATAGTAGCCACAAAACAAGAGAACACCCAATGGCTGATAGTTGATTCTAAAAGTAGCACACTTTGCATGGATCCTACTAAGAGCCTAACTTATGCCTATGTTGAAGTCATGGATAAACTAGAGCAAGTTCATCGCCAACTCTCCAATGATGAACCTGATGATACTGATTGGGGAGAGTTGGAAATCCCTAACAGTTTTAAATAGAATCCCTCAAAGTTTAAAACTCTACCTACCAGCATGGAATGTGCATTTCTGAAAAATGGTAAGCTGGTGATAATTAATGACAACCTTGCTCCTTAGCAAAAAATGATGTTATTAAAGGTGATCAATAAATAACTAATAGTATTTGCATGGTCATATCCTAAATTCACAAGGATTGATCCTAAGATATGCCAACATCACATCTATACTGATCCAACTATGAAGCCAAAGAGATAGCTACACTAGTAGTTAAATCCCAAATTGAAGTAGATCATCAAAGAAGAAATTGAACAACTCCTTGAGATGGGGTTCATCTATTTAATTACAGACAATGAGTGGATTAGCCCAATTGTAATTGTACCAAAGAAATGTGGCAAGTAGCAGGTCTATATTGATTTTGCACTATTGAACATGGCAACATTCAAAGATCATTTTCCAATACCATTTGTGGACTAGGTGTTGGATACTATTTTTGGGCATTGCTATTATAGCTTTCTGGATGGTTATAGTGGCTATAACCAGATTTAGATTGTGCTAGAGGATTAGGCTAAAACTATGTTCACAACTCTATGGGGGGATTTTGCATATTAAAATATGTCATTTGGTCTATGCAATGCTCTTGAAACTTTCCAACACCTCATTTTGAGTATTTTTTAGTAGTAGATTGGTAGCATGGTGGAACTCTTCATGGATGACTTTTCAACCTATGGTGCTACATTTGAGCAAGCCCTAAACTACCTTGAGAAAGTTAAAAGGTGCATGAAGACTAATCTTTGGCTTAATAGGTAAAAGATTCATTTGATGGACCAAGAAGGCATTATTATTGGGCATAGAATTTCTCAAGCAAGGATTGAGGTGGACCTTGAAAAGATTCAAGTCAATCAAGGAATAACCTACCAACCGAAAATCATTAAAGATGTTTGGTCATTCCTTGGACACATAAGCTACTACCAACAATTCATAGAAAATTTTTCTAAGATTGCAAAACCATTGATCAAGCTCACAAAGAAAGATGCTCCATTCATATGGACCAAGGAATGTGAAACGACATTCCAGCAACTTAAGGAAAAGCTTGTAAAGACTCCAATTCTATGAGCACCTAATTGGTTTTGTCATTTTCACATTATGACAGATGCATCAAAATATGCCTTGGGAGCCATGCTTACATAGTTGGATGATAAAAAATGTTCATATTACATCCATTATGTAAGCCAAAGCATTATAGGAGGATAGCTCAATTACACCACAATAGAGAAAGATTTGATGGCTATGGTGTATGATTTAGAGAAGTTTAGGCACTATGTGCTTAAATACAAGGTGTTTTTGCACACTAACCATAGTGCCATTTATTTTCTAATGAATAAATCAATGGTGAGTGTGCATGTTATATGGTGGCTAGTGATCTTGCATGAGTTTGATCTTACAATGGTAGATCAAAAGGAGACTGAGAATGTGGTCACTGATCACTTTTCTCGATTATGATGGGATAATAAAGAGGATGAGAGCCCACTCTCTAATCAATTTTCTAATGAACTCCTCTTTTCCAGTGTAATAAATGAACATGTAATTACTAAACCAAAATGGTATGATGGCATTCTCACTTATCTTCTCACTCATGAGATGCCATAAGAGTTAGACCACATGAAGAAACTATTGCTTCTTCATGATGCCAAATGCTTCATAGAGATTAATGGACACATTTACAAGATGTGCATCGATGACTTGGTTCTTTGGTATGTTCCTAATGCTGACCAACTACATGTTCTCCAAGACACTCATGAGGGTCCTTGTGGGGGCCACTATGTAGAGAGGCACATGGCCATTAAAATCCTAATGGAAAGGTACTATTGACCAACACTTTTTAAGGATGTCCACCAATTCATCTACTCTTGTGAACACTATCAACAAGATGGTGGGATGACCACTCGAAAGGAGAAACCTCAATAGTGGATCCAACCATTGGAATTCTTTAACATTTAAGGCATAGACTTCATGGATCTCATGACACCCATGTCAAATGAAAAGGCATACATAATAGTTTCTATTGACTATTATATGAAATGGATAGAAGCAATAGTTGTCATCAACTGTACATCTTCCTCTATTGCTCATTTTGTACAACAAAATTTTGTAAAGAGGTTTGGAGTGTCACGTGCACTAATTTCTGACAATGATACTCATTTTATAGGTGCTACATTTTGTAATCTCATGCAACGTGTAGGAGTTGAACATAAATTAACAACACCCTACCACCCCCCAAGTCAACAGTCAAGCAGAGGTTACCAATAAGGAGATCATTAAAATCTTAACAATAATAATTAGCAAATATAGGAGAGACTGGAGCATAAAACTTAACAATGGCCTCTATGGATACTACCAACATGGAAACTTCCTATAGTCTACTTTTCTTGTGAGCTAGTGTATGGAAAATTACCAACTCTTCTAGTTCAATCTAAGCTCCATACACTTTCAATAGCTTGTGACCTTGAACTTGACCTAAGTCTAGCACAAAAAGAGAGATTGATCAACCTTAATGTGCTAGATAAAAATCAATTGGTGGCCCTATCCTTAAATGAAATGCACAAGGCATGTATTAAACAATTCCATGACCTTAGAATGTAGAAGGTAAAATTTCAACCTAGAGACAAGGTCCTTTAATGAAACCTTATACACGTACCTCAATGAACTAAGTTCCAAACTTTGTGGAAAGGGCCTTATATCATTTATGAAACCTTTCCTTCTGGGGCCATGTTGATTTATAAACCTAAAAGCCTAAACAAAATGCAATTGGCCAACATGCAGCAACGTAAACCTTTTCATGAGCCCACACAAGCCTATGCATGCAATGCCTCATCAAATGGATGACCTCACTCAATCTTTTGGATCTCCTCCTTTCAACTTAGTTGTTGGGGAGATGGCCATCCATGCTAACTATATAAGTGACTCTTTAGTTTTTCCACCTTTTTTTTACACTTTGTTATTTTTACACTTTCTTTATTTCTATACCATTTTTATTTTACACTTTGTTATTTTTCCAATTTTTGTTTTGCAACATTGTTAGTGTGTTTTATTTTTCTTGAATATTTTATAATTTCTTTTATATTTTCATTTATTTTGGTGTGAATT
Organism: Gnetum montanum; assembly: GCA_015680685.1. Classification (NCBI taxonomy): domain Eukaryota; kingdom Viridiplantae; phylum Streptophyta; class Gnetopsida; order Gnetales; family Gnetaceae; genus Gnetum; species Gnetum montanum. Next base: position 668,428 of record MNCI01012011.1, read on the forward strand.
TTCCTTGTTTTCTAATAAAACTTCTTTGTTTCCAATAGGATGCAATGATATTGTAGCTGTTTACTAATAATGGTTTGTACCCAATGTTTTTTATTACTAATGTCTAGTTTCTATTGTTGAATTTTGATGACTAATGACTAAGACAAGTTTCTTTTTCATGGAATAGGCTATGAGTTGATGTCATCCACCCATCCACCAACTCTATGGTTTTTCTAGTTTTGGAAATATGAGGCCCCTTTTTCATTAATAAAACTTTAACGAACTTGCAACCTTGGTAGTTTTCAAATTTGGGAAAGATTCAAAGGTTTGAAAAAGATGTGACTTCAAGGGGATTTAATACTCTTTGTAACTCTCTACTTGCTTGAGTTCATGTGTGTTTTCATGGATTTCTTAATGTTCCATGTCAACCAATAATAGGAAGTTGAATAATTATTTGCATGGTATGGTTCCCATCCAAAAATTTATAAAAAACATAAAATCTTAAAAAACCATTATGGGAATTCAAAGCACATCCATTAGACATAATAAATGAGCTACAAGTACTGTTTATAAGACTAGAAAGACATGATACCCATGCCTGAAGGTCCCCTAGAACTAAGGCCCTTTCTCACTTCCTTCTTCTCTTTTCTTTTCAAATAAGAAATGGAGGTTGTCTATGGGAACATTCTTGTGTCATGAGGAGGTGGATCAATCCTAGAGTAATGATGCGAAGTCATTGAAAATGGTTGGTTTTGGTCTAGACTAAGGATGGACTTTTATTGGGTCATTTAATAATAAACTCCATAGGGGACTTCATGTGACCATGATTGGGACATCCATTTCACTCTCTATCTCATCCATCAATGCTTTCCATAACTCACCTCATTGCCAATTTTCACCATTTTGTTCAATGTTTTAGTTTGATGTGTTAAAATTCTTAAGTAGATTCTTCTGGATTTGATCCTTAACTTTTTATAACCATTAATCAACTGTGGAACTTACAAACTCCTTGGGATGAGGTTGTGTAAGGGCAAAAGGGTATAAGCCTACTATATGGAGGCCCCACTTGCATAGCTCTTGGTTGGGCTAGTTAATTCCCTTATCCTTAGGAATTTTAACAATCAAATATTTTGCATTCCCAACTGGTTGCATTCAACTATGTGCTCCTTAAGGTATTTCTCCAATTATTCTCCATCTTTTTTGAAATCTCTAGCCCTCTTCATGTATCTCATTGTGTTCTTGGCTTTTTAAGCTTGTATTTTACTATAATTTTTTAAAAAAACTTCTTGTATTTTTCAAATTTTAATTTGGTCAACCATGGTCAATAGCCACATTGACTAGGCCTAGTCAACACATGGGAAAAATTTTATATATAGCACCCATCACTTAGGAATTTTTTTCCATTTATTTCAAATGGAAGGGAAGTTTTTGCACTTGTTCAAAGCTCAAAACCTTCTAGAGCTTGTAACTTTCAAATCATCTATTTGATTCACTCCGTTTTTTAGTCCTACAGCTTCCAAAGGTATGATTTACATCATGGAGTCCACAAACCTTAGGTTTTTGACATAAAATTTTTCAAAATTTATCTAACTCCCCCATGGGTTTAATGAATAAAATAATATTAAATTATCAACTTGTGGAAGTTAAACCCTTCCAACACACTTTGGTAACTTATTTAATCAAATAATATTAAAATAATCAAACCAGCCATGATTACAACTTAGTCACATGTAACTACCCTAAGAGATAAGGTATTCCAAATATTTCAAAGTTAGACAATAAGTGCTCATCCTTGGCCATGTTGTGATTACATATGGCACTGAGACCGAAACACTTGCAAGAAGGAGGATCATCCCAACCAAGGAACAAATGACCTAGAATTGGAAGAGAACAATAAGAACAAGTAGTAGAAACTCATGTGATGGGACATCATTAGGAGAATCTTGAAGTGGAATTTGTCTAAAAGATTCCTAAGGAAGTGATCGTAACTGAACAATCCCATCAAGATGAAGCACCAGGACTAGTGCCACGACTTGAACTCACATTCACTCAAGGCTACCTTAATCAAATTAAGCCTTGTGACATCCAATGTTTAGTTCTCTAAGAATTAAACTTTGGACCATTATTATAACATGCTCCACTAGAAGCCAAGAAATAGTTGCAGAACTCTTCTATGTGGTCAATCATCACTTCTAATGGGGAATGGTACATGGGAGAGACATATCTCCTTTGGAATCATAGGTGGGTAGGAGCCACTATGAAAATAAAGTACATTCAAGTATCCTACTCGATGGAAGCCATTGCACAAGCCCTTGGGTTACCTAATATTGAAACAAATTTGATAGAGATCTCCACACAAGTAGACCTAAAGCTAAAGAAGGAGTGGACCCAATGATGTTATGGAGTATACCATAGGGAGTATGATGTACTCACCTCGAGGGAGCATGTATATTTCAAGATAGAGGCCTATCACCTTAATCCAATAATGAGGCCCCAGTAAGGCGATTGCCTTTTTTGTCCATGCATGTGCTATTCTGAGTGAAAAATTCCCTATAAACCTTCCATAGTTGAGCTATCTATAAATAGAGAAGTGATTTAAGAAAAAAAATGTGGAAGGAAGGCCTTACCCTTTCCTTGCCTCATCAAAAATCTATGCAAAGGGTAAGAATAGTTTGTAATGATAACAATATAGTCAAGCATGCTCCTTCTACCTCTTGGAAAATAATGATGAAAGACAAGACCCCTTTCACAACCAAGAAAGAGGAGTAGCAAACACCAACTCCACCACCAACTCATGAGACCACGTCGAAGTCCTACACTACCCTTGAACAAATGCATGAGATCTAAGAGAATCTCTTGGATGAGTAGGAGCAGTGAGAAGTAACAAGTGGTGGTGATCCATCTATGTATCACCTAGCAATGAGCCACCTCAACAAAGTGGCTCAAACCATTAGCGAAATGGAGGGAGGTGGACCAAGTTTTTCAGCCAAAAAAATGTAGCTACCTACGAGATTGAATCCTATGACTCAAGAGGTAACAGTCTCTCTCTCACAATAGCAACAATTCCTAGAAATATCTAGGAATGCTACTACTTTCTTGATGCATCTAGAGGAGGGTGAGGGGGCAATTGTCTTTGTGATGCAGCACCATCAATAGGACATAGTAGAAAATATTTTTGCTAATAGAATTACCAAGGCATTAAATGCACATATGACATTTATACTAGAAATTTATGTACTTAGAGATGTGTAGATGTCTGCAGTAATAATTACTAGAAAATTAAGCACAACCTAGCATGAGGAGTTACTAGACTGACTGGTAGGAACTAGGCAATCGATTCTAGATGTCTTTGACCTTCCAAATGTAATCACTGCAACCCAGCTAGAACTATTGGAAGCAACGGACAAATGCATTATCATGGAATAAGAACTCAAAATAACCAATGCACAAAACCAATTCGTAACTGTGGAGGTTGCTAAATTAAGAGCCTGCCTAACTAACCCTACATTTCCTAGCCCTACACCAACCCATAATGAAGCTTTTCAATAGCTTCAAGACAAGCTCAAGAAGGTTGATGATGCAAAGGAGACAACAATCTTTGATTAGTCATTGGCTTATGTTACCATGTATAATATCCAAAAGGCCTTAGATAAGACTCACTAGGAGAATGTCACTTTGACCATAGAAAATCATTGCCTATGAAATGTTGATGTGTAGAAGCAGAAAATGCAAGATTTCATCCATCAATAGTAGGAGCAACTAGCTAGAGTAAACACTGAACTAAGGAGATTGACAACTAAAAAAAAAATCTCTCCATGGAAGATGTCAAAGCTCTTTGATAAAAATCTACAATAGAGGTAGCCTAGAAAACTGAGTCTATCAAGTTCAAGAGAGTAAAAAATCACTATAGAGATCAAGTTGGTCTACAAAAATAAATCAATGAAAAACATATTCATATGGTAAAAGGAAAAGGATAAAATGGCCCTTCAACATCTCAAGGAAAGAAGTGATTCCTAGCAGCCTATCTTTAATGGGCTCAATGACTATAATAAGGCCGAGATCCACATGAGGGAGCTGTAGATTGAGGACATGATAGAGTACATGAAGCTTGCCAATCTCCATTATGCAAATCTAGTGATGCTAACTACTAGATGACTATAGTATGAATTGGAGAAATAGGTGGCTAGTTCATACTTGTTGTACAAAGCTGAGTTTAAGCATCACAAAGACACCAAGCAAAAGCTTGAGGTTGCAAATGCAAAACTTAATGTTCTCAGGCAACATTTCACCGATCAACATTCTATAGCTAAGAACTTGTCTAGAAGAATGAGTGACTACTAGGAGCTATAGAATGTAGTAAAGGCATTTGATGTTCAATAAAAACTTTTCGTTGCCTAGTTCGTCAATGTGAAGGAGGTGTTCCTAGCAATGCCCTATCCTTGGGATGTTCCCACACTAACCCACATTTTTGATGTGACATGGACCGTGAACGATCCCAAGAGTAAGGAGGAGAAGATCAAGGCACTATTGGATGTCTTCCATCTTTTACAAGAATTTGCAGCTGTCGTAGGACATTCATAACTACCTTAACCATTGCATGCACTTGAAGTAGGAGAAGGTTCTTTGGAGCCTCAGGAACCTCCACTACCTAAGACTGTTTGAACTTCCTCCTCATCTTCGCGCCATTAAAGGAATTATATTTGTTATTTTTGTCCTGGTGTTCAATTTTGTTATCTAAAACATCAAAATTTTATAATGATTATAAATCCATACACTTGGGCACATAGTATTTGCTTGTATTTATATTTGTGAATGTTAATAGTTAATCAATAATCCCATACCTTCCAAAAAAATTTTGTAACAAAATTTTTCCTCCTTTTGTTCAGTCAAGGATGAGTTTTCATTTAATTGTGGGGGTATGATGACTTGTGTCTTGGATTATGTCAATGAGACCTCATCAATGTGACCATGTCGACATGGGATTTAATGTGTTAACATGGCCCTCATTAATGTAGTGTCTATTTCCCCTATAAATACATGCACACCTGCCATGTTTATGACATCTTTTATCATAGTTGTAGCGAAGCTCTTGCAGTTTTCTTGCTTGAAAGTTAGAATATTATTCTAAGTGCCTACAATAGTGTATAGGTTTTTATTTAAGCACTATTGTAAAATAGGCACGGTAGTGTGTGTAGTAATAAAGATGAGTTTTCTAATAAACCTTGTAGCACTTTGAAATAGATTAATTGCTTACTTATGCATTTAATGTTTTATGCAATTTCCTTTAATGCTTTAAGTAATTAAGGTATTAATTAAGCTAAATTCAATAGCGATTAATTAAGCACATAAGTACAATCACTTCAAACATATGCTTGGCACTTGGTAATCCTACTAACACTTAAACATTTGGTAACCTAGTAGCATTAAACATGTTCATGATGTGTATGACAAGTGGGAACAGATGCTTATGTTAGAATTAGTTAGGTGTAGCTAGTTAGATCAAATTGGTAATTTAATTATTTTATCTCATACATTATTCTTTACCCTTAGGTGACTTAAAGTATAAAATGTAAAAATGATAAAAATTATATGCCTTAGTTGCACTTAACCATAGCATTGCATTTCACAAGTGTAATTGGGAAGACAATGATTACAATGATTAGTTTCACTTCCTAGAGACTAGTATACCTAGAAGGCTATAAGTCCATAGAATTCAACTAGATTTTGCATGAATACTTAATGATTCGTATGGTTGGGCATAGGTTCTACTCGCTTCTCATCACTATACATAAGAAATTTGGAGAGATACGATTATGCATGGATTTAGAAATCTTAATGCATCTTGTACTAAAGATAATTATTCACTTCCACTTATGGAAGAGCTACTTCAAGTAGTAAATGGTGCACAAATGTACTCATTCTTAAATAGATACTCAAGTTATAACCAAATTCTTTTGAATAAGAAAGATCAATACAAAATAGCCTTTGTAATAAAATGGTGAACATTTCAATATGCCAAGATGTCTTTTGGATTATTGAATGTAAGATCAAAATTTCAACATGTCATGGATAAAACTTTTGAATGCATGATTAAAAAAATATACTTATCTAATTAGATGACATGATAGTTTTCTCACATGATAGGGGAACCCATATTCAAGATCCTAAAAACATATTTTTGAGATGTAGAAAATATGATGTGACATTAAATGCTAAGAATCTATATTTGGTGTACAAAGTGGAAAATTCCTTGGTCACATACTAACAAATGAAGGTATGTCTATTAATCCTAAACATGTTAATGCTATCATAGAAATTCCTTATCCCTTATCCAAGAAAGATTTACTAGCTTTCTTTGGGAAGATTAACTTTATCGAGGGATTTTTCCCTATTTTTGCTAAACTTGTAAGACCTCTTAACATAATGCCAAAGAAAGATGAAGATATTACATAGACTACTAAACGTAAAAATGCTTTATTAGCTATAAAAGAAGTAGTAATTGAAGCTCCTATTTTAGTCACTCCTTGGTATGAAAATGATTTCTTTCTATATGTCTGTGCAAGTGATCATAAAATGACTACCATTTTAACTCAAGGGATAGCTAAGCAAGAAGAATATCTTATTGCTTGTATGTCTAATCCACTTAAAGATGTTGGGTTAAGATACTCTCTCATAGAAAAACAACTATATGTAGTAGTTACAACTTTAAATAAATTTTGATTTTAACTTTTAAAATCGAAGATTATCATAATTTTTCTAGACCCCACTACTATTACATTAGCAAAGCTTCAAGATCCTTCTAAAAAAAGAGTCAAATGGATTATGAGGTTACAAGAATATGACATTTAATGGAAGGTAGCAAAACTAGTAAAAGGAACTGGCTTAACTAAACTAATAGACAAAGCATCAACCCTAGAAAAACCAAAAGTCTAGTTTGAGCCTGAATCCATACCTTTACATGTATTACAACTTGAAAATAATCAATCAGTTCCATTTGCACCAAATCAGTTAAATGACCTTGGTATGAAGATCTTACATATTATTTAACTTTTCATCATTGTCCTTCAAATCTACCTAGGTAAATGCAAACTATTAATATCTAGAAGCTCTAAGTTTACCATGATTAATGGTAATCTCTTTAGAAAGAGTTTTGAAGGAGTTCTCCTTAAGTGCTTAGATAGAGAAGAATCCAATGATGTGGTAAAAAGCTTACATCATGAAGGACACTTAGGCTATTGATCTTTAACTCATAAGATTACAAAGGCTTGTTTTTAGTGGTCAACTATGACTAATGATGCCTATAATATATCAAAACTTGTATGCAATGCCAAACATTCAAAGGCAGATATCTTAAGAGCTCAACACCTCGACAACCTATTATCAAAGTAAGACCTTATACACAATGAGCTCTTGATTTTATCGAAGCCATCAATCCACCATCATCAAGCCAACATAAATTTATTTTAATGGCAACTAACTCCACTACATGTTGGCTAGAATCCAAACCAACTAGAAGAGCTACATCTCATGAGGATATTAAATTTCTTGAGGAGGTTATCATAACTTGATATGGACATCCATATGCACTAGTGGTTGACAATGGTCTTGCATTCATCTCGATAGAAATCAATGAATGGGCTATGAATAATGAAACCTAATCAAATGCATCATAGAATACTACCACCAAGAAATGGATTAGTAGAATCTTTCAATAAGAATCTTCTAAGTGGAGTTAAAAAGATGATTGATGAAAATCCAAAATCTTGGCATAAAAAAGAACAATGGGCTGTATGGATAGATTACATTTTTTATAAGGAATCTCTCAAGAACATCCCTTATGAATTAGTTTATGGCCAAAAACCTATATTACCCATCAACTAGCAAATCCCTACTTATGAATTTTTCCTAGATTACCTAAATCCCAATGACAATCTTATTGCTAGATCGTATGATCTTTGGTATGTTGAACTTCAACATTTAAAAGTAGAGGAAAACCTATCAAATCATTAGATAATTATTAAAAGATGGTTTGATAAAAAGTTTGCCACTAAATCCTTCCAAATAGGTGATCTAGTCTTGAAAAGAGATAAAGATTCTAGGCAAAAAGGTCCTCAAACTAAGTTTTCACTAATGTGGTTAGGACCATACCAAGTCATGGAGGTTGTAGCCCCCAATGTTTATAAGATATCTGATCTTCAAGACAACAAATTTACTAGAAACTTCAATGCATTCCACCTTAAACATTTCTATACTAGTGTTCCACGTGGACACCTAGTAGATCAATAATTTAATAAATTATAATTATAAATAAATAAATACATACATACATATCCATATAGGCTGCATTAGATATCATACCTAGTTGAATAAAATACATTTCATCTTATTGTATCGATATCATGTTTTATTGTAGTATCATGTGCAGTATATAGCTTTAGGTCCATAGTCATATAGGTACATGCCTTGGAAGTAACCTAATAGATGTTTGGATTCAAGACTTAGTATTTTATTAGGGGTACTCTATAGATTATGGGAATCCTTGTAACTTTGTCTTTCTTCATTAATTAAATTTGAAAATGATTTCCTTGAGGCTAAGTCATAAGGATCATATCTTATTAAGTTACCTATTACCTATATGTTGTTTTATGGTGCTACCTTTGAGGTTGACTTAATGCCATGGCATTGTCATTTAGGTTGCATTTGTTTAAAATGGCATATAATTTTGAGTTACTTCCATAATTTGATTATCCATCCTAGATTGTGGAGATAACTTAATGTGAGGAATTCGTGATGTGCCAACAAGAATTTGAGCTAGCATCCCACTGTTGGAATGCGAAGTTCATTCTTTCTCATGCTCGACCATGATTAATAGTAATTACTCTTTGAGTACATAATGATGGTCGATAGCTAGAGTTCCTCCCTTTCATTAAATAAAATAATAATAATAATAATAATTGGTTCAGTCCTTTTGACCAAAACCACCAAGGATCTCATGATTAAATTTGTTAACGTATGTATTGAAGAGCCACAAGATAGTACCTTGGTTTATTTATGCCTTTTGACCAAAACCACCAAGGATCTCATGATTAAATTTGTTAACGTATGTATTGAAGAGCCACAAGATAGTACCTTGGTTTATTTATGTCTCTCAATAAAATCCTTGAAGCCTTGAATTAACTTCTTTAGGTATGTTTCTAATGGCATATAGTATTAGGTTATATTTTATCTAAGAATAATCATAATTATTTATGATATAGTATATATTTGAATATATTATATTTAAATAATAATAATAAATGTATTGGTAGAATGCTTGATGTTTTCTTTGTTGATTTGGTCGGGGTTTGATGTTGACACCAACATCCCCTATATTCAGGCCTTATGCATTTAATAAAACCATAAGTTTTAATTGCCCACCAACCAATTCAAATTAACAATTCTAATATCTAGATTAAATTTAATTGATCTCTTAATGCATCATTATAGTTTAATTAACAAATAAATTACTATGAGTTCTCACAATCCCGGAAATTCATAAATTGGAAATGTTGCCTTGCTTTTGGCAAAACAAAGAAACATTCATCATCAAAGTTGCAGGTACAATCAACCTTTGATTTGTATAAAATATTTTAAAAATATTTCTTTCTTGTTTTTGTCACAATCCGGCAAGAAACCGAGCCTTCGTGTACACCTTCATTATAGAGTCTGCAAGAAACCAAGCCTTCGTGTACGCCTTCATTATATGAGCCTGGCCTGCCGCCATTGCCATCCACTGCATTTCTGCCCTCTCACCTACTCTGACGTGCACAGCTGGCTGCCTGCATTCCTTTTACGCCTTCTCGCCACCCATCTCATTCTTGTACTCCATCGCTGTAACGCGAGGGCCAAAACGCAAAAGCCCTCATTGCTGCTGTGCAGTCGCTTGCCCCACCACTCCTACCTTACTGCTGAAATCCTTGCACGTGCTGTGTCGCCCTGGCAGCTGTTGCACCACCACGCGTCTCTCTCCCATGCCGTTAAAACCCTCGTTCATGTGGAACGAAAGCCTTGTCTATGGTAGGAAATCCTTACTACCTACGCTCCCCACCCTTTACACTGTTGCCTGCTTCCATGCTGGCAATGCCGTCACTCTGCACTATGCAGTCACAGCCCACAGCCCGACAAGTGGATCTGCCCAGCCATTGTGCTTCATGCTGCCCACTTCGTTTCCCCAGCCATTGTGGATTGATTCATCAGTTATTTTTATTAGGCTTACTTATACAGTTTAGTTATATTCATTAAAATATTTAAAAGTTATGTTTGGTTATTTTATGATTAATTAATTGATTGATTAATGAGTTTCATAACTGATTAATTGATTTACTTTAGTTATTTTAATCAATTACTCTTAATTACAAATCATTGATTGATTGATTAGTAACCCACTTTTAGTTATTGATTAATTACTAACTTACTTTTAGTCATGATTCATAAACACATATGGAGAAAAATAAGGAGGAGATAAAAGCCCATACATAGATGAAAAGGAAGGAAGAATATGATCATCATCAAAAAGAGAGGAGAAAACAAAGTTTCTTAGCTTCTTTCTTTTACTTCCCATATCTTACTTCCTCTTCCCTTCTCCTTCCCTTCTCCTATTCTATTTCACCACATCTTGATCCCATATCTCTTTTCCCTTTCCCATATTAGTAGTGTTGTTGCCACATGCAACTCACTACCTAGTGTTGTATGTGCAATCCCATATCCTTTCTTCCTTTCCATATTAGTGTTGCTATTGCTACGTACAACTCATTGCTAGTGTTATACGTGTAATTAGTTGCTACTTAGATGTTTCCTGCTATTGCTACTATTAGTTGTTACAAGATGGTGTTGGGTACAAGTTATTGGTACCACTTGTTGTAGGTGGTATATACTACCACTACTTGCAACCATTAATGAATCTACTAAGTTCTCTCCTCTCTTTGCTTCCTATTATTTCCTTTTAATATTACGATCTTTCTAAGTTATTCCATCTTTAATGTTCAATGTTCTATTCTACTCTTCACTTTAAGTTTTTCTGAATGTTAATTATTTATTAGCTACATTCCCTCTCCCCCATGCCCTAAGTAAGGTGCCCTAGGCAATAGCCTCATTAAATCGAGCTCTTCAGGGTGTTGTGCATGAATGCATTATCACCGGCAAATTTACTAGTAAATGAAGTATTGAACCACAACCTTCTTTATAAAATAGTACAAGATTTTCATTAAATTTGAGACACAACCTTCTCAGCTTATTGTTATGGTATTAGGATGAATAGGGTTTTGATGTGATACAAGTTTTAATGCTGGACTTTTCAATATTGGTTTTGATGTGATACACCATGTTTTAAGACTGGACTTTTCAGTATTGATAGCCTGCACCAACTTTTCTGCTTATCATCATGGCACTCACAACCTACCAACCAATTGTGAAGATTTTGATGAGATGCAATGAGTTTCAAGGCTGGACTTAACAGCCACTTAAAGTTACCCATGTGACTTGCGCTGTGACTTGCACTGTGTAATCAGTGATAGTTAATGTGCTGTAAGAAGTTTTAAAGCTGGACTTCGCAGGAATTTAAATTTACCCATGCGATTCGAACACTTCTCAGTACTAACACTTTATTGCAACTTGCCTGACAAGTTTTAAACAACTGTACCTTACTGTGAAGGTATATGGCTGCATCGAAGCAGATGTCAGAAAATTTAACAGAACCAATTCTCTAGTAAAAGGGATTTTACGATTTTACGTTAATACGATTTTACGTTAAAACTGAACTCCTGCAAGGCTACACCACTTGAAGATTGTTAGAGCGTGTTTAGTTACAGGTTAGACTGCCAGAGAATGTTTAGTTACCAGAGTCTTTGGAGGTTGGATATGTGAATTTTATTTCCCCAGTTTGGTTTTGTGAGTATGTATGGTGGGATTCTTCTTGTCACTTTATTTGATTTTTGAATTCTTTCTAAAATGAAATGTAATATGCAGGGATTCATGAATCTCTAAATTCAAATCCAAGGACAAATTAACTTGTCCAAAATTCAAGCAAACTAAATACAAGGTCATGCAAATTTCTATTTAGGGGAAAGAAACATTTCAACCTACTCACAGGGCTCGGAAATCAGGAATTGCAGGTAGTGCAATACTGAAGAGCATGAAGGTCGGGAGGCTTCTAAGCATGAGTGCTAGTGAGGATGCGTCCGGTGCCGGTGGCAGAAATAACAATGAAAATGAGAATGAGAATAATCATAATAAACAAAATAATGAGCGGGAAGAAGAGGAGCCAATGAGCCTCACGAATAAGTGGATGCTGCACTCGTCTATCCAATGCTTGGCGATTCTGGAGTGGAACGAGCGAACTGATGCTGCTCAACTGCAAGAATTCTGGCTTGCTGTCTGCTGCCAATCGTGGTCAGTGACGATTTTTCAGATTCATTCGTAGCCTTAAAAACGAATATCAGCACTGGTGCGATAAGATTGAAACTGTTTTTTTATGGCTTACTTTCACTGACATTTGCCGTCTATCCCACCACAAGAACAATTCCTTTTTCATAATTTTGTTTTCCAAACTGTGTTACCTCATGAAATGGAACTTATTACGTGGGATTGTATACATTACTCGTAGAACTAAGGTAACAAATCATTGCCCCTGTTTTCTTGTCACAATTTTAAAATTGAAATTGAAGTTTTGTTAAGATTATAAATCATTTAGAATTTTAGATCTCTTGGGACAGAGAAATACACTTTTTTGATTTTGAGTTGGCATGGGGAGGGACGTCCTCCCTTTGATTTTCAGCATTTTGGTTTTTGTACATTCTGTATATTGGTCTTTAGCGGAACATAGTTAGAATTTTTTCAAAAAAACAAGAAAAAAGACCAAAGCTTTGTTGATAGCATTTACATCGAATCAATTAAATTTATGATTGTAATATCTCATTTATGTCAAGAGTGATAAAAGAAAATATAGTATTCATCTTCAATGCTACATCTTAAAAGCTAAGATAACACGTGCTTGCAGAAAGAGGATAGTCATGGAAACATAAGCTATACAGAAGAAAACAAGTGGACATGGACAAGCACCTCTTGTTTGTGGAGTTTGTGGAGCTGCCGGAAGAGGACAAAGAGCAAGAAAGAGCAGTGCATGAGTACATAGCGAAGCAGGAGACAATATGGCTGGACTGCTCAGAATCACTGTGGGAGATGCACATACTGCACAGTTCTGCAAGAACTGTCGCAGTATTTAAATTCCATCATTCTCTAGCAGACGGTGTATCCATGATGTCTTTGCTCCTTGGGATAACTCACAGCGCTAATGATCTATCCCGGAAGCCAAGGCTACCGTCCACGTCCATGGTGCAGCGGCAGAGCTTTGACAAGAAGCTGCTGCTGGCACCCATGAAGGCGGTGGCGGATGCTGTAGATTTGGGGTCAGGATGCTTGGCCTCCGTTATGACACTGTCTTCCCTCCCCAACAAGTCATTGCAATCACAGAAACAAACGCACGAGATCACTGTAGGCTGCAATTCTCCCTGCCCCTCATCAAATCTATCAAAAACCTGATGGCAGCGGTATGTTCTAAGCTTAGCTTACATGATTTACACGTATTATTTTATATTCTTTTCGTTGAAAGAGGAAAATTCTGGTTGGTATCTACTTGTGACCCATTCTATAGAATTTCATCACAACCACACTTTTTGGAAAGGGCTATTTAAAATTGCATGTGTGCTGAAATAGTTGCAGTGCATGATTATAATCAGGTATACAGTTACATTATTGCTGATAACTTGCGCGTAAATCCTTATTCATGAGAAATCAACTTAAAACATATTTTATTAGCTAATAAATATTTACATTTATGATGGTATTTTCATCCTATTAATACTCACTAACTTGTTAAGGTACACTAAGGATATGAAGATAATTGTAGTCATGAAAGGCAATCAATTTATATACCGTGTCACCGGGCAAAGCATGCAAAATACCATGCTATGTGGAATGGTATAAGAAATCATACAATCATGAGCTTCTTAACTTTTTTTGAAATAAATCAAATACATGAGGTGCTAGAATGGAAGTAGAAGTAGTGGTACATGATCTAAAAATATGTTTCTAATGATCAAGTCATTGAGATATGTTATTTTTTAAGCACTTCAAATGAATTATATTGATCCATTTGTGAAGGGGACTCAATGCTTCCACTTTATGGAATATTAATGTAACTTAAACTACTATGTAAAAATATTTTCATACAAGGTAAGAATTTATTATGAATTATGGCTAATTCCAATTCTAATTCTACTACTTTGAAAGTTCATACTAATATTGATCCTAATATTTTATTACATCATTCAGGCAATTTAAATACATCTTTTATATAATTTCCTAGAATTAACACTAGTAACTCAAATAGTTCATACAAAGACTAACTTAAGAAATATATTTAGTAATATTCTAATAATGCATGTTGCTCATCTTCTACTACTTACACTAAACAGAATCAACATATTGTATCTTCATATTGCTCATTATTCCATCTTCTTGTTTCAACTTGAAGATGGTGCAATCCCATTCATACTTTGCTAATTATTGGTCTCATTGATATTAGAATTGTTTTATGTAGATATTCTATTTCATCATATTTTCTATGTCTAATATTTTGCTAATAAAATTAAAATTTTTTCTTCTTTCTTTTTTTTTTTTGTGTTCATGCCTCATTTTTCCATTTTTCTAAAACTTTCTCCATGACAAGTTTCCAAGCTTATACTAAATTTGTTATTCCATCAATGTTATATATATTGCATTTTTGTAGGTACAATCATCCTTCATGGAATCGCCCATATTGTTGAGATTTTCAAATGATCTCTCTTGAGATCTTAGTACTATTTTTATTTCTTAAATAGAATATTAAGAATTGATACATTGTTTTATCTTCCAATGGGAACAAATTATCTTCTAATAAATGTATTGCATATGAGACTTGAGTTTTCACCTTCAATTCACATCCATTTACAACTTGTTATGATATACAATTCTTCCACTTATAATTTTGAGACCATTCTACTCCCAAATATCTATAAGTATTCTCAATCTCAAGTCATTGATTATTCAGCTAGAAAGTATAATCTATCTTATTAGTTCCACAAATTAGCATTTTTATTTATTCAATATATACTTTCATTTTTATATACTCACAAAATTTGTGTAGTTGATGCAACATTGCTTTAAACCATTGTTTTGAATTTGCTTTTAGTGCTAGATCATATGCAAAGATTAACAGTATCATCTATGATTGTTCTACTTCAATATCATGATTTGTAGATACCTCTTTAATTCACACTTTTAGTTCATCAATAAAAATGCGAAAAAAAAGTTGGTGAAAGAGGATAGCCTTACTTTACTCTTATATTATTGTAAAATTGATAAGATTTTGTAGTTCATAGGACCAAAAGTCTCTTTCTTATTTTAACATACTAATGCAAGTTTGCATTTGTTCAATTCTATGTGTTTGATGATTTAGTTATATGTGAGTCCATTTCAACATTCAACAAGTGGCAATGGAGTGGTTACAAGCTTTATTTTCTAGTAGTCTACACCAACGAATTGTTATTAGTATTTTACAATTCCTTTCTTTAAAATAAAATTTATATATTATTGACAAAGTTAATATATTAAAAGGGCCTAGAGATTAATAAGAATTTGAATTGTAAAAAGTATTAAGCAACAATAAAAGGAGAAGTACTAAGTGGAAGGAGGATGATTTGTTTAAGTCACATAGCAAATATGACAACTTGTAGGTTAATCTCCTAGAATCATCTACACTAATGATGGAGTGCAAAGCAACATTAGCTTTATTGAACATTGTTAATAAGTTTTTAGTTCCTTTGTATATCCAACACTTGTAAGTATACAATGGCCTTGAAGATATGCATCATAAGCACTTTAAAACATTTTGAAGTCCAATCTTTGGTGGAGATTAATGAGCCAATATTAGTGATCAAAAGGTTGTCTAGTAAAAAATTTGATAGCTTATGAAATTGAAACTAAAATTTAAATATGTTTGTAGATCCTTTTGGTGAGTGGCGAGGTACCCCTACACTCAACCATACAAATATGAGCATTCATGCATGATCTAGTTGAACTTCGTAGATGGGCTAGTTGTGGTATCTAGATAGTTACTAGTTGATCGTAATTCACTATCTTCCCACTTGGACTAGTATTTGCTTTGTCATGTATGGTTTAGTCCAGAGTGAGGTGTAAGATGTATTTCCTAAATTAGTGCTACTCCTAGAGGCAATAGAAAATAACTGTAATTAACCTAGGAGGAAAATGGAGAGAGAGTTAAGCTAATAGGACACAGGGGAAGAGAATCTAAACTAGCCTAAGTGCGATGAGCATCTGTTCCTTAATCATTCGTACACATATTGGATCTCGTGTACAACTACTACTGGGATTACCAAGCGCATATCCTAGGTATGCTACTAAGATACCACATAGTCACACTTAATGCTTATGATTAAGTTGTACTCATTCCATGTTTAATAATAGAAATAGGAGTTGAGGGTAAAGAAGTATTAAGTAAGAAAGCAATGAATAATAATTAAATAATTAAACTAAGTGAATGCTGCAATGATGAAGTATTCTCTATCTTTATTTCTGATCATGTACATGTCCAAGTATATCACACTCGAATAAAGGTGTCGTACAATTACAATCATCACACTGCAAGCATGCAATGGGAAAAACAGGTTGAGAAGAACTAAAATTGAAAACTAACTTCTAACTAAACTACTGACTCCCAACTCCTTGCACCTACATGTGTATTTATAGGCCTGCACAGGAGTCACAATATCGTGTATCCGATATTGCTAGCCAGGTTGCGATATTGCGTACCTGATATCATGGATTCAATATCATGGGTCCAATATTGGAGCCTAATGAATCATGATTCATCATACCCCCATGACTGAATGAAAACTCGTCCTTGAGTCATACAAAATGAGAACAAGCCCCATTGATTACACATTGGATAGGTATGGGATTATTGACTGACTAGGAATTATTCATGCCACAGTGGAGAATTGAATAGAACAAAATTGGGACACGAACACAAAATTACAAAATTACTAAATTGCAAAATTGTAAAATTTTATTAGAACTCATGTGGTTCCAGGTGGTGGTGGATCCTCCATGGGTTGCTTCCCCTTATGTTGTGCTCTAGGTTTTGGGATTTGGTGGCTCTCAAGGAGTGCCTGGAGTTTTTCCTCTTTAGTTCAGGGATTCTGTGCCATCCATGCTGATGCTCCAATGTTTGACAGAGTCAGCACTTCCCATGGACATGGCAGTTATGGAAACATTTGATTTGCTTTGATGTAGTAAGCTACAAATAGCCACCATTCCTCCTCATAGGCTCTGGCATTATCCTTGTAATCCTAGTAATCTGTAAGCTATCGAGCCAAGTCTGCCGTGACATCTTTCTGTCCTCGGTAGCTAGCCTTAACCACCTCCAATTCAGAATTTGCGACTTCTAGCCTTCACAATGTTTTCTTGTGTTCCACAAATTTTGTTTCATATTTTGTGTAGGTAATAGCTACCTACTTCTCCAGCTCTATTCTCGGGCATCCTACTATTAACATGGCTAGGTTGGCATATCACAAGTTTGCTAATTCCATGTACTCTGTAAGATCCTAGATCTACAAGTCCCAGCTTTTGAGCTTTTCCTAGTGGACGAATGCATATGTGTCCAATATGGCCTGCAAATTAGTGTGTGGAGCACTGAAGGTATTAATGTGGGCCTTGGCCATATGGATCTCTTTCTCAATGACTTGCTTATACATCCCTACCTGGTCTTTGAAATTATCTTTTAATTTTTCATGTTGCTTGGTCTCATTTTTCCACACGCTTATTTCAATGGCTATCTTCTAACAGATTGTGCATACCTCCTCCATTGAGAGGGTTTGATTCTCTTTAGCCAAGTAATTCATGTCTAGGTTGACCTTGACCAACTATTCTCATAACTATTGGAAATTTTCTTCAAGAACATTTTTCTGTTTCTCCACAGTGGTCAACCGAAGATTGTCCAAAGTGAGCTATTTATTTTCTTCTTGTAAGGCCTTGAGTGCTTTGGCATGCACATATGTTTGTGCTTGTGCCTTGGAAGCATCCCAATCGACCTTCTCCTTCTCCTTTGCCACTCTTTTATTATCCTCCAATAGTTTATTGAGCTACTTTGTCTTGAAAGTGTCCAGCTAATTTGCAGGAATGAATTGAGATGGGTCTTGCTGTGTAGCTTGGAGGGTAACAAGCCTTTCTTGGAGTCTTGCCAACTCCACCTCCACATGCTTGACCCTAATCTTTGCCATGACTAGCTTTCCTTTGGTGGAAATGAGGTCTGATTGCATTGCTATGACATCTTGTGGAATTTCAAACAAGGACGTCATCACTTATCTTATTTGTAGCAACCGATCAAGAACATCCTCATGCTCTATAGGAGTTAGTAAGGGATCAACCAGAGTTTGAGCACTACGTGGTCCTGTGAAATTCATCGGTGGCAAAATAGTGATGTTGAAGGATTTCTTGATGTGATCTGTGACCACTTCTGTGGCTCACACTGCATCTTGGTGTTGCATGACCACTACTATGGCCCCTTCAGCAATATCTAGTTGCACCTGAAGGGATGCAGCATTTCCTAAAATCTGTTGTGACCAATGTGTCTCCCCTTCTCCTGTCTAGATTTATTCACCTTGTGCACAATCTATAGAAACTGTGGGCTGTACAATGTCGTCGATGACATGGAAAATATTGGAATCATCATGGCTTCCACAATTGACCATCTCAATGATGGCCTCGAGATGGCTCATCAACAGTCGATAATCCTACAGTAGTGGTGGCGGTTGGTCTCACTAGCTCATGTTGGGCCCTGCTCCTTGCTGTTGACTGGGCCTTGTACTTAGGAGTTGGCTAGGCCCTGTAGTTTGAGTTGTAGTGGGTCCCACCATCTATTCTTTTTCTGGCTCCAATGTCTCACCAGCACTCTTCCTTTAGGTTGGTGGCTTTAGTAATTTAGTGAAAAAATCATTTTGGGCCTTTTTGGGGACGTCATTTGTGTACCCCAGAATTCCAGCATGTCTACACAGCTTCCTGATGAGATAGGGAAAGGGTAATGCAAAATTCCCTATCTTGCATTCCTCAAACCACCTTAGAATCTCCATAAGGTAAGTTAACATTAACCTTGCCCATCAATATAGTGCTTCCTATGGCCGCATACGTGCATATTTTATTTAATCCTTTCGTGAGGAAGATGTGATAGGTGCCAATTTTGAAATATATTCTTTCTTTCTGTGTTAACTACCCATATGTCTTGTCCTCTTTTCTATATGCCCTGTCCAACCAAATTCTTCCCGCATTAGCATTGAAGTGAGTGGATAGGTGAGATACTTTCAATCCTATATTTGAAACGTTTAACACTTCTGAAATGGCCTTGGTGGAAAAATCTATAGACACACCACCAATGTCAACTGTGGTGCCTTCTTCTTTATTATGCCAAAATTGGTATGTTTCTCCTAAGTACGAGGCATCACTTTTAGAGAGGATGGGTCATAATGGAGACCCTTTGAGTTGGTCCCTAATGGCCTCAAGAGAAAACTTCATGAAAGGTCAAAAGTTTAGTTCCACAATCACAGCTACTAACATGGACCTTTTGTGGATTGCCTGCATGCATTCTGGGGACAATGTGAGATGTTGTCCCTGTTTAAGTGCTTCAGTAGCTCCTACTTTCACGTGTCCCGATTACACAATAGCAGGATGCTCTTGATGGATGCTAAATGATTACGCCTCCTGCTCTACATGTTGCTTGGGAGACGCTTGGCCTCTGCCTCTCCTTGGTCACTTAGACACACATTGAGAGGGTCCTTCTTGTTGTCCATGTTTAGGGGCCATTTGCAATCACACAGAGCCGATCATTAGTAAGGTTGTTTACAAAAGTTGAGTTATACCTTACTTCTTGCCTTAATGAGTTCATTTTCTTATTTCGTGTGATTTAGAGTTAACACATTTTGTGAAAATGTCCCCTAAAAGTTTTAATATTGGGCTCAATTTGATTAGGTGGCTTCAATATTTAATTTCCCGATGTAGGTGAGGAGATAAGATTGTTTTTGGCAATATGTTTATCATTTTTATAATCATATACCCTTTATAGTATACTTTGGTCGATGATGAATTTTAGAAAAAAANTGGGTACGTGATATTGGGTCCGACGTAATATCGGGGCCGTGCTATCGAGTACGTGATATTGTGTCGACAAAAACTATATATATGGACCCCCTGCCCTGTGCACATCATTATCAGTTTCAACTATTCATGCTAGGGTAGTTTTTCAAATTTTCTTCCACGAATTACAACTTGCACACCTCTTGATCAAATAGCCATAACACACTTGCTAGTGCTTCGATTCTTATTCTAATAAAACCTACCTGAACCTAGAGTGTTCAACTTAGTCATGGAGGGTACACTCCAAATCATGCATAATTTTTTTTCTAAAATTCATCATCGACCAAAGTATACTATAAAGGGTATATGATTATAAAAATGATAAACATATTGCCAAAAACAATCTTATCTCCTCACCTACATCGGGAAATTAAATATTGAAGCCACCTAATCAAATTGAGCCCAATATTAAAACTTTTAGGGGACATTTTCACAAAATGTNTACCTTAAAATGTCCTTAGGCACTAGAAGGGTTAAATGTAATCTACAATAGCTCCACAACACACACACATGTAAATACCATCGTGATGAGGTATGAATTCAATGCTACAAAAGACACAAGTCATAAATTCTTGAATAGTGAGATGAGGTGAATTGTAGAAGGGATTACAGAGATCGGGATGTGAGGTGACTGATCCAGGGTACAATGAATCTTGAGTGTAGGACATGATTAATGTTTCATTAACCCATCATTCCAAAATCAAGACCAAGTACATTTCTCTGATCAATGACATCACATTGTTTCATCCCATGATGAACAACCATAAGAGTTGATGAGTGGCGAGGTACCCCTACACTCAACCATACGAATACAAGAATTTCACACAAGATCTGGTTGAACTCCGTAGATGGGCTAGTTGTGGTATCTAGATAGTTATTCTTAGGTCACAATTCACAATCTTCCCACCTGGACTATCATTAGCTTTGTCATGTATGGTTTAGTCTAGAGTGAGGTGTATGATGTGTTCCTATGCTAATGCTACTCTTGGGTATGATGGTAAATAATTATAACTAAACTAGGAAAGAAAGAGAGAGAGAGGGTAAGACAGAATCTAACTAGCCTAAGTGCAATGAGCATCCATTCCTTAATCATCCATACACATCTTAGACCTCTTGCATGACTACCACTAGGATTACCAAGCACAGATCCTAGGTACACAATTGGGTTACCGAGTAGTCACACTTAAATTCTTGTGATCAAGTTGTACTCATTCCACATTTAAAAGGAGTTTAGGGTGAAGAGATATTAACTAAGAAAGTAGTAAATAAAAATTAAATAAATAATTAAACTAAGTGAATGCTACAATGATGAAGTAATCTTGATTTTTATTGTCGATCATGTGCATGTTCAAGTACATCACACTCGAATAAGGATTCTATACAATTACAATCACCACATTGCGGGCATACACTAGGAGAGAAGGGTTGAGAGAGAAACTAATGTAAAAAGAAACTTAAATCTAACCACTAACTCTAAAAACTTCCTATCAAATCTATCTACCTCTTATTTATAGATGAGAAGATAGGTTGCGATATCACAACCAACAAAATGATAACTCATCATACCCCCACGACTGAATGAAAACTCGTCCTCGAGTTACAGTGAGAACAAGCTCCATTGATTACACAATGGATAGGTATCAGATTATTGAATGGTGAGAATGGGTTCATGTCGCAGTGTGGAATCAGAAAAAAATTGAGACACAACACAAAGAATGCGAGAGAAAATCCTATAGCTAAAAAAATTAATGGAACTCATGTAGTTCTTGGTGGTGGTGGATCTTCCTTTCCCTTGTCCTGTGTGCCAGGTCTTGGGACTTGATGGTGTTGAAGTATAGCCTGGAGTTTCTCTTCTTCAGTTTGGGGGTCTTGTGGTGTCCATGTTAATGTTTCGATGTTTGATGGAGTCAGCACTTCCCATGGGCAGGGTAGCTGTGGAAACATTTGATTTGCCTTAACATACCAACCCGCAAACAACCATCATTTCTCCTTGTAGGCTCTGGCTTTGTCTTTGTATTCTTGAAAATCTGCAAACCATCAAGCCAAATTTTTTGCAACACCTTTTTATCCTTGGTAGCTTTCTTTAACCACCTCAAGTTCAGAATTTGCAATCTCTAGTTTTTGCAATATCTTCTTACATTCTGCAAATTCTATTTCATATTTTCTATAGGTGGTGGATACCTGTTGCTCAAGCTGTATTCTCAGGCACCCTGCTATTAACATGGCATGGTTGGCATACTGTAGGTTTGCCAACTCCATGTATTCTGTAAGGTCTTGGATCTGCAAGTCCCGATTCAACTTCCACCTGGTGGGCAAATGCATATGTGTCCAATATGACTCACCAGTCAGTGTGTTGAGCACTGATAGAATTGATTTGGGCCTTGGCAATATGGATCTCCTTCTCAATGATCTATTTGTACATCCTCACCTAGTCTCGAAAGTTCTCCTTGAGCTTTCATGCCGTTTAGCCTCATTTTTTTCACGTGCTTATTTTGATAGTTGTCTTCTAGCGAATGGTGCGTACCTCCTCCATTGAGAGGGTTTGATTCTCCCTGGCTAAATGGTTCATGTCTTGGTTAACCTGGATGAATGTTTCTCGCAATTGATGGAAATGTTCTTTGAGAACATTCTTTTGCTTTTCCATAGAGGTCAACTGAAGGTTGTCTGCAACAAGCTGCTTGTTTTCCTCTTGTAAGTCCTTGAGTGCCTTGGTATGCACATGAGTTTGCACTTGTGCTATAGAGGCATCCAAAATAGCCTTCTCTTTTTCTTCTACCACCTTCTTATTCTTTGTTAGTAGTTTGGTTAGTTCCTTAGTTTTGAAACTATCCAGCTGGTCTACGGGAATAAATTGCAAAGGGTTCCATTGTGCTGCTTGTAGGGTCACGAGCCTTTCTTGCAATTTTTTCACCTCTGCTTTAGCATGCTTAACCCTCATCTCTGTCAAGAACAGCTTTCCTTTAGTGGAAATGAGGTCTGATTGAATTGTTGTCACATCCTAAGGGATGTCATTACTTGTCCTGTTTGTAGTAATCGATCAAGTACATCCTCATGTTTTGTAGGATTCATTGAGGTTTCGACCAAAGTTTGAGCATCCCGTGCTCTTGTGAGATCTTTTGGTGGCACAACAGGTACATTGAACAATTCTTTAATGTGGTCTATGACCACTTCTACAGCTCCCGCTGCATCCTGGTGTTTCATGACCACCACTGTGGCCCCTTCACCAGTTTCTAATTGCACTTGGAATGATGTAGCATTCCTTGAGATCTATTGTGACCAAGTGCTTTCCCCTCCTTCTGTATGGATGGACACTTCATCCCTTGCATGATTGAAAGAAACCATGGGTTGTATGGCATCGTCGATGACATGGAAGAGATTCACATCATCACAACTTGGCCAACTAACCGTCTTAGCGATGGCCCTGAGATGGCTCATCGACTGTTTGTAATCTTGTGGTGGTGGTGGTTGATCTTGGTCCATGCTAGGCCTTGCTTCTTATTGTTGGCTGGGCCTCATACTTGGAAGTTGGTTGGGTCCTGCAAGTTGAGTTGTAGTTGGCCCTACTGTTTGTTCTTTTTCTTGTTTTGGTCCCAATGTCTCACTCATGATTTTCCTTGCGGCTAGTGACTTTTGCAATTCAACATATGAAGCATTTTGGGCTTTTTGGAGGACATCATTAGTGTATCCTCTGATACTAGCATGTCGGCACAGCTTCTTGATAAGGCAAGGGAAGGGCAATGCCATCTTCCCTGTCTTCCATTCTTCAAACTACCTCAGTATCTCTGTAAAGTATAGATGAGGTAGGTTAACATTAACCTTTCCCATCAATACTACACATCCCCTTGCCACATATGTTGAAATCCTTTTTAAGCCCTTCGTGGGAAAGAGATGATACGTTCCAATTTTAAAATAGATCCTCTCTTTCATTGTCAACTTCCCAAATGTATTATCTTTTCCATATGTCCTTTCCAACCAAACTCATCATGCATTAGGGTCTGAATAGGTAGATAACTAAGCTACCTTTGGCCCTATATTCAGAAGGTTTAATACTTTTGAAATGGCTTGCACAGAGAAATTGACTATCACAACACAAATGTTAACCGTGGTGCCTTGTTCTCTGTTGTGCCAGAATTGGTATATTTCCCCTAGGTACCAGGCACCACTTTCAGAGAGGATGGGCCATAAAGGATACCCTTTGAGGTGGTCCTTGATAGCCTCAATAGAAAACTCTATGAATGGTTCAAAATTTAATTCCACAATCACCGTAGTGAATGTGGACCTTTCATGGATAGCTTGAACACAAACCTATGACAACGTGAGATGTTGTCCCTATTTAGGCACTGTAGTAGCTCCTCCTTTTTCCTACCTTGATTGTACCATAGCAGGGTCTTCTTGGTGAATGCTAAATGATTATTTATCCTACTTTGCATGTTGTCTAGTAGGAACTTGTCCTTCACCTCTCCTAGGTTGTTTGCTTCCACCTTGAGCAGGACCTTCCTATTGTCCACGTTTTGGGGCCATTTGGAATCACACGGGGCCAATCATTAGTAAGGTTGTTTCCAAAGTTAGGTTATACCTTACTACTTACCTTAATTTATTTTATCTCCATGTGATGTTTCCAGAAAGATTATAATAAGGAGTCCTTTTTACATAGGTGGTTTCCAAATTTAGTTTCCTAGTATACCTAAAGGGATGAAATTATTTTCAGCACAAATATCTTTAATGTTATAACTAATTACCCTTGATAATGTCCTTTGCTCATTTGTACAAAAAAATGTTGTAAATAAGTTTGGAGTTCCTGATGCATTAATTTTTGACAATGATACTCATTTTATAGGTGCTACTTTTTTCAAGCTTAAGTAATGCTTAGGGGTTGAACATAAATTAACAACACCCTACCACCCTCAAGCCAACTATCAAGTAGAGGTTACCAATAGGGAGATCACTAAAATATTAACAAGAATAATTAGCAAATATAGGAGATATTGGAGCATGAAACCTAACAATGCCCTTTAAGCATACCACTCAACATGAAAACTCTCTATAAGCTACTCTCCCTATGAGCTGGTATATAGAAAATTACCAACTTTTCCAATTCAATCCAAGCTCTATACATTTTTAACAACCTGTTACCTTGAACTTGACCTAATCCTAGCGCAAAAATAGAGATTGATCAACCTTAACGTGCTAGATAAAAATTGATTAGTGGCCCTATCCTTGAATGATGTGCACAAAGCATTTAGTAAATAACACCATATCCTTAGAATATGAAAGGTAAAATTTCAATCTAGAGACAAGGTGCTTTACTAGAACCGTACACATGTACCTCAACAAAATAAGTTTCAAATGTTATGGGAAGGAATTATATCATTTATGAAATATTTCCTTCTAGGGCCATGTTGATCCACAAATCGGAAAGCTTGAAAAAAGAGCAATTGGCCAACATACAACAACTTAAACCTTTCCATGAGCCCATGCAAGCCAATGCACGCAACACCTCATCGAATGGATGACCTTGGTCAAACTTTCAGATCTCCTCCTTTCAACTTAGTTATGGGGGAGATGGCTATCCATGCTAACAATATAAGTAGCTCTTTAGTTTTTTCATCTTTTTTTTTTTACACTTTATTATTTTTACACTTTTTTTGTTTTACACTTTCTTTATTTCTATACCATTTTTATTTTACACTTTGTTATTTTTTCAATTTTTGTTTTACAAAATTGTTAGTATGTTTTATTTTTCTTGAATATTTTATAATTTCTTTTATATTTTCCTTTATTTTGGTATGAATTTTCCTTATTTTCTAAAAGAATTACTTTGTTACCAATAGGACACAGTGATGCTATAGTTGTTTATTAATGGTGGTTTGTACCTAATGTTTTTTATTACTAATGTATGATTTTTGTTGCTGAATTTTGATGATTGATGACTAAGACAAGTTTCTTTTTCATGGAATAGGCAATGAGTCCACATCATCCACCCATCCACCAACTCTATCATATTCCTAGTTTTGGAAATATGAGGTCTCTCTTTCATTAATAAAACTTTAAAAAACTTTCTACCTTGGTAGTTTTCAAACTTAGAAAAGATTCAAAGGTTTGAAAAGGGTATGACTTTAAGAGGATTCAATACTCTTTGTGCCTCTCTACTTGCTTGAGTGCATGTGTGTTTTCATGGATTTCTTATCGTTCAGTGTCAACCAATAATAGGAAGTTGAATAAGTATTTGCATGGTGTGGTTCCCATCCAAAAATTCATAAAAAACATAAAATATAAAAAAATCATGTCAAAAATTCAAAGCACATTACTTAGACACAGTAAATGGGCTACAAGCACTAGTTATGGGACTAGAAAGACATGTTATCCATGCCTGAAGGTACCTTGTAACTAAGGCCCTTTCTCACTTCCTACTTCTCATTTTTTCTCAAATAAGGAAATATGGTTATCTATGGGAGCATTCTTGTGTCTTAAGGAAGTGGACTAATCATATAGTGGCAATGTGAGATCACTAAAAGTGGTTGGTTTCATTCTAGACCAAGGATGGACTTTTATAGAGTCATTTAATCATAAACTTCATAGGGGACTTCATGTGACCATGATTGGGACATCCATTCCACACTATCTCATCCATTAATGCTTTCCATAATGCACCTCACTGTCGATTTTCATGTTTTTGTTCAATGTCTTAATTTGACGTGTTGAAATTCTTAAGTAGACTCTTCCAGATTTGGTCATTAACTTTTCATAACCATTAATCAACTGTGGGAGTTAAAAACTTCTTAGGATGAGGTTATGCAAGGGTAAAAAGGGCATAATCCTGCTATGGGGAGGACCCACTTGCATAGCTCTTGGTTGGACTAGTTAAGTTCCTTATCCTAGGCATTTTGGTAATCAAGTATTTAGCATTCTGCATCAATTGCATCTAATTATGTGCTCCTTAAGGCATTTCTCCAGTTATTCTCCATCTTTTGTGAAATCTCCAACCCTCTTCATGTATCTCATTGTGTTCTTGGCTTTTTGGGCTTCTATTTGATAGAAATTTCATTCAAACATTCCTTGTATTTTTCAAATTTTCACTTGGTTAATGGTGGTAAATAGCCATGTTGACTAGGCCTAATCAAAGTAGTTGGCCAGATCAACTAGGGCCCATCAATGAGGCCTAGTTGACACATGGAAAAATTATATATATAGCACCCATAAATTAGGAATATTTTGCCATTTTCTTCAAGCGTAAGGGGAGTTTTCACAATTTTTAGAGCTCAAAACCTTCCAGAGCCCATAACTTTCAAACCATCTATCCAATTCACTTTATTCTTTAGTTCTGTAGCTTATGAGGTATGATTTATGTCATGGAGGCCATAAACCTTAGCTTTTAACAAAAAAAATTTAAGAATTTTTCTAGCTACCCCATGAGTTTAATGAAGAAAATAATATTAAATCATCAACCTATGGAAGTTAAACCCTTCCAACATACTCTAGTAACTTATTTAATCAAATAACAAAAAAAAATATTAAAATAATCAAACTAGCCATGATCACAACTTAGCCATGTGTAACTATCCTAAGAGATAAGGTATTCCAAATGTTTCAAAGTTACACAATAAGTGCTAATTGTTGGCCATGTGATTATAGATGACACCAAGACTAAAATACCTATAAGAAGGAGGACAATTCCAACCAAGGAACAAATGACCTAGAGCTAGAAGAGATAAGCAAGAATAAGGCTATGAACAAGTAGTAGAAACTCATGTGATAGGACCTCTTTTGGAGGAGCTTGAAGTGGAATTTGTTTAACAAATTCCCAAGGAAGTGGTTATAACCAAATAAGCCTATCAAGATGAGGCACCAGGACCAATGCCATAACTTGAGGTCACATTAACTCAAGCCTACCTTGATCAAATTAAGCCTCATGACATTCAACAATTAATTCTTGAAGAATTAAAATTTGGATCATTGTTAGTACATGCTCCATCAACAGTCAAGATGTAGTTGCATAACTCTCCCATGTGGCCAATCATCACTTCCAATGGGGAATGGTACATGGAAGAGACATATCAATTCTAGAATAGTAGGTGAGTAAAATTCATTATGAAGATCAAGGACATTCAGGTGTCCTACTTGGTGGAGACCATTGTGCAAGCCCTTGGATTACCTAATATTGGAACAAATTAGGTAGAGATTTCCATACAAGTAGACCTAGAGGCAAAGAAGAAGTGGACCCAATGATTTTATGGAGTGGACCACAAGGAGTATGGTGTACTCACCCTAGTAGAGCATGTACATTTCAAGATAGCAACCGGTCACCTCAATCTAATGGTGAGGCCTAGTAAGGTGATTACCTTTTCCACCCATGCATGTGGTACTCTGAGTGAAAATTTCCATATAAACCTTCCACAACTAATCTATCTAGAAATATAGAAGAAATTTAAGAAAAATGAACATGGAAGAAAGGCTCTACCCTTTCCCTACCTCATCAAAACACTATGAAAAAGAGTAAGAATAGTTCACTATGCTAACGATACAACCAGGCATGCTCATTCTGCCTCTTGGGGAAAAATGATGAAAGATAAGACCCCTACCATAATCAAGGAAGAGAAGTGACAACCACCACCTACACCACCTACTCACCAAACCACGCTGGAATCCCATGTTACCCTTGAATGAATGCATGATATCTTAGATTAACTCTTACATGAGTAGAAGCAGTGAGAAAGAATGAGTGGTGGTTATTCATTTCTGTATTGCCTAGCAATGAGCCACCTTAACAAAGTTTCTCAAACCATTAGCCAAATGGAGGAAGGTGGGACAATTTTCTTCGCCCAAAGAACACAGCTACCCATGAGATCAAATCCTAGAACTTGAGAGGTAACAGTCTCTCTCTCATAATAACAAAAACTTCCAAAAATCTCTAGGAATGCCACTACTTTCTTGATGCACCTAAAGAAGGGTGAGGGAGCAACTGTCTTAGTGATGCATCACCATGGGTAGGAGATAGTAGTAGAGGTGGTTTTGATAGAATTGTTAAGGAATTAAATGCATCTGCAAGATCTGTACTATACATTTCTACACTCATAGATGTGCAAACATTCACAAAAATAGTTAGTAGTAGATTCAACACAACCTAGCATGAGAAGTTGCTGGACTGACTAATAGGAATTGGGCAACCAATTCTAGATGTTTTTGACCTTTTGGATAGAATCACTACAACCCAATCAGAACTATTGGAAGCAAGGGAAAAATGCATTATCATGAAAGGAAAACTCAAAAAAACTTAGCCTCAAAACCAATTCCTAGCTATAAAGGTTGCTAAATTAAGAGCTCACCTTACTAACTATGCATTTCTCAACCTTGCACTAACCTATAATAAAGCTTTTCAATAGCTTCAGGAAAAGATCAATAAGGTTGACAACATGAAGGAGATGAAAATCTTTGATTAGTCTTTGGTCAATGTCACCATGCATAAGATCCAAAATTCCCTAGATCAAACTTGCCAGGAGAATGTCACTTTAACCATAGAAAATCACTGCTTATGGAATGTTAATGTGAAAAAGCAACAAATGCAAGATTTCATCTATCAACAGCAGAAGCAACTAGCCACTATGCTAAAATAAAGAGATTCATAGCAAAAAATAGAAATCTCTTCATGGAGGAAGTTTGAGCTCTTTCCCAAAAATCTACAATAGAGGTAGCCACATGGAAAAATGAGGCTCTCAAGTTTGAGAGAGTCAAAAATCACTATAGATATTAGGTTGGTCTACGAAAAGAAATAAATGAAAAACATATTTAGATGGCAAAGGTAAAAGTTAATATGACCTTTACGCAACTCAAGAAAGGAGGTGATGTCTAGCAGTCTATCTTTAATGGGCTCAATGACTACAACAAGGTAGAGATTTGCATGAAGAAGCTACATATTGAGGAGATGATGGAGTACATAAAGCTTGTCAATCTTTGTTATGAAAATTTGGTGATGCTGACTATTGGAAAACTATGGTATGATTTGAAGACCTAGGTGGCCACTTTGTACTTATTATACAAAGCTAAGTTCAAGCATCACAAAGACACCAAGAAGAAGCTTGAGGTGGCAAATGTAGAACTCAATGTTCTCAGGCAGTGCTTCACCAATAAATGGTCTATAGCTGGGAACCTAACCAAGAGAATTAGTGACTACCAAGAGCTACAAAATGTAGTAAAGGCATTCAATATTGAACGTAAACTTTTTGTTGCCTTAATGTCCTATCTTTGGGATGTTCCCACATCGACCCATATTTGCAAAATAGCATGGAGCATGACTATTGGATGTCTTTCATCTTCCATTAAAATTTGCAACTACTGCAAGAATATCATAATTACCTCAACCACTACATGCACAGGAAGTAGGAGAATGTCCTTAAGAGCCTTAGGAACCTCCACCACCTAGGACCATTTGAACTTCTTCCTCATCTTCACATCATTAGAGGAATTGTGTTTGTCATTTTTGTCCTAGTGTCCAATTTTGTTGTCTTGAACACCAAAATTTTGTAATGATTATAAATTTATACACTCAGGTACTTATTATTTGTTTATATTTGTATTTTTGAATGTTAATAGTTAGTCAATAATCCCATACTTTTCCAAAAAAATTTGTAAGAAACTTGTTCCTCTTTTTGTTTACTCAAGGACAAGTTTTCATTCAATCATGGGGGTATGATGAGTTGTGTCTTCGATTACATGGATGAGGTCTCATTGATCCAACCTCATTGACATGACCTTGTTGATGTGGAATTTGATGCGTTGATGTGGCCTCATCAATGTAGTGTCTATTCTCACGTATAAATATGCACTCATCCATCAAGTTTATGGTATCTTTTGTCATAGTTGTAGCGGAGGTCTTGCAGGTTTTGTGCTTGAAAGTTAGAATATTTTTCTAAGTGCTCGTAATAGGAGTCAAAGAGTGTATGGATCTTTATTCGAGCATGGTAGTGTGTGCAGCAATATAGATGACCTTTTTGATAAACCTTATATCACTTTGAAATAGATTAATTGCTTACTTATGCATTTAATGTTTTATGCAATTTATTTTAATTATTTAAGTAATTAAGTAATCAATTAACCTAAATTTAATAGTGATTAATTAAGCACATAAGTACAACCACTTCGAACATATGCTTGGCACTTAGTAATCTTAGTAATTCTTAATGTTTGGTAACTCAGTAGTGTTAAATGTGTTTAGGATGTGTATAACAAGTGGGAACATATGCTTATCTTAGAATTAGTTAGGTGTAGCTAGTTAGATTAAATTAGTAATTTAAGTATTTTATTTTATACATTTTTCTTTACCCTTGGGTGACTAAAAGTATAAATTGTAAAAATGATAAAAATCATATGCCTCAATTACACTTAACCATACCTTTGCATTTCACAAGTGTAATAGGGAAGACAACAATTACAACATTTAGTTTCGCTTCCTAGAGACTAGTGTACTTAGAAGGCTATAAGTCTACAAAATTCAATCGAATCATGCAGGAACACTTATTGATTCATATGGTTGGACATAGGGTCTACTCGCTACTCATCATTATACGTAAGAAATTTGGAGAGATACGATTATCTATGGACTTTAGAAATCTTAATGCATCTTGTATTAAAGATAATTATCCACTTCCACTTATGGAAGAGCTACTTCAAGTAGTAAATGATCCACAAATGTACTCATTCTTAGATGAATACTCAGGTTATAACCAAATTCTTGTGAATAAGAAAGATCAATATAAAATAGTCTTTGTAATAAAATGGGAAACATTTCAATATGCCAAGATGCCTTTTGGATTATTGAATGTAGGATCAACCTTTCAACATGACATGGATAAAAATTTTTAAGGCATGATTAAGAAAAATATAATTATCTATTTAGATGACTTGACAGGTTTCTCATGTGATAGGGAAACCCATATATATAATCTTAAAAAAATATTTTTGAGATGTGGAAAATATGGTATGACATTAATTGCTAAGAAATCTATATTTGATGTACAAAGTGGAAAATTCCATACTCACATAGTGATAAAGGAAGCTATTTCTGTTGATCCTAAATGTGTTAACACTATCCTAGAAATTCCTTATTCCTTATCTAAGAAATATTTACAAGATTTGTTTGGGAAGATTAACTTTATTAGGTAATTTATCCCTATGTTTGCTAAACTTGTAAGACCTCTTAACACAATGCTAAAGAAAGATAAAGATATTACATAAACTACGGAATGCAAAAATCCTTTCTTAGCTATAAAAGAAGTTGTACTTGAAGCTCTAATTTTAGTTTCTCCTTGGTATGAAAATGATTTATTTCTATATGCCTTTGCAAGTGATCATACAACAACTAACATTTTAATTCAAGAGATAACTAATCAAGAAGAATGCCCCATTGCTTATATTTCTGATCCTCTTAAAGATGCTAAGTTAAGATACTCTCCCATAGAAAAACAACTATATGCAGTAGTTAAACTTTAAAAAAATTTTAATTTTACCTTTTAATATCAAAGATTATCATAACTATTCCAATTCTCGCTACTATTGCTTTAGAAAAGCTTCCAGATCCATCTGAAAAAAAGAGCCAAATGGATTATAAGGTTATAAGAATATGAAATTCAATGGAAGGTAGAAAAACTAGTAAAAGGAACTACCTTAACCAAATTGATAGCCTAGGAATCAACCCTAGAAAAACCAAAAGTCCAATTGGAGCCTGAATCCATACCTTTACATGTGTTATAACTTGAAAATAATGAATTAGTTTTATTTGTACCAAAATTCTTAAATGACACTTTGTATGAAGATCTTAAATATTATTTAACTTTTCATCATTTTGCTTCAAATCTACCTAGGTAGAAAAATAAACAATTAATATCTAGAAGTGCTAAGTTTACCATGATTAATGGTAATCTCTTCAAAAAGAATTTTGAAGGAGTTCTCCATAGGTTCTTAGAAAGAGAAGAAGCCAATGATGCAGTAGAAAGATTACATGATGAAGGACACTTAGGCTATCAATCTTTAACTCATAAGATTACAAAGGCTGGTTATTATTGGCCAACTATTAATATTGATGTCTATAATATATCAAAAACTTGTATCCAATGTCAAATGTTTAAAGGAAGAGACCCTAAGAGCTCAGCACCTCTACAACCTATTATTGAAGTAAGACCTTTTGCACAATGGGCTCTTGATTTTATTGGAGTCATTAAGCCACCATCGTCAGTCTAAAATAAATTTATTTTAATGACAACTAACTACACTACACATTAGCTAGAAGCCAAACCAACTAGAAGAGCTACATCTTGTGAGGTTATTAAATTTCTTAAGGAGATTATCATAACTCGATATGGACATCCATATGTGCTAATGGTTGCCAATGATCCTACCTTCATCTCAGTAGAAATCCTTGAATGGGCTATGAATAATAAAATCCTAATCAAATGGGTCACATAATATTACCCCCCAAGGAAATGAATTAGCAAAATCTACCAACAAGAATCTTCTAAGTGGAGTTAAAAAAAGATGATTGATGACAACCCAAAGTCTTGGCATGAAAAAGTAAAATGGATTGTATGGGTAGATCGCATTTGTTACAAGGAATCTATTAAGACCACCCCTTATGAATTAGTTAATGGTCAAAAACCTATATTATCCATCGACCTACAAATCCCTCATGAGTTCTTCCTGGATTACCTAATTCACAATGAATGTCTCATTGTTAGATCTTACGATCTTTGGGATGTTAAACTTCAATGTTCAATAATAGTAGAAAACTTTTCAAATCATCAAATAATTATTAAAATATGGTTTGATAAAAAGTTTGTCATTAAATCCTTCCAAATATGTGATCTAGTCTTGAAAAGAGATAGATATTTTGGGCAAAAAGGTCCTCAAACCATGTTTTCATCAATGTGGTTAGGGCCATACCCAGTCATGGAGGTTGTAGTCCCTAATGTTTACAAGATAGCTGATCTTCAAGGTAACAAATTCACTAGAAACTTCAATGCGTTCCACCTCAAAAATTTCTATATTCATGTTCCATGTGGACACCTAGTAGATTAATAATTTAATAAATTATAATTATCAGTAAATATATATATATATCCATATAGGATGCATTAGATATCATACCTAGTTGAATAAAATGCATTTCATCTTATTGTAGTTATATCATATTTTATTGTAGTATCATGCACAACATATAGCTTTAGGTTCAAATTCATATAGGTACATGCCTTAGAAGTGAACCTAATAGATGTTTGGATTTAAGACTTAGCATTTTATTAAGGGTACTCTATAGATTATGGGAATCTTTGTAACTCTTTCTTTCTTTGTTAATTAAATTTGAAAATGAGTTCCTTGAGGTTAAGTCATAAGAATCATATCTTATTAAATTAACCATTACCTATATGTTATTATATGGTGCTACCTTTGAGGTTGACTTGATGCCATGGCATTGTCCTTTCAGTTGCATTTTTTTAAATTGACATATATAATTTTGAGTTATTTCCATAATTTGATGATCCATCCTAGATTGTGATGAGCTAACTCAATGTGAGGAATTTGTGATGTGCTAGAAAGAATTTTAACTAGTATCCCATTGTTGAAATGTGAAGCTTATTCTTTCTCATGCTCGACCATGATTCATAGTGATTACTCTTTGAGTACATAACGATGGCACATAGCTAGAGTTAAAACCCTTGTCTATGTGGTAATAATGAAATCCTTGTCTATGGTAGGACATGCTCACTACCTACACTCCCTTACCATAATGATGCAACCCTTTATATTGTTGCCTGCTTCCATGCTGGCATTGCCATCGCTCTGCATTGTGTACCCACAACTTGCATCCCCACAAGTGGATCTACCTAGCCATTGTGTATCATGCCACCCACTTCATTTCCCTACTACCAATCCACTGCACTGCTCTCTCGTCAACCCCACTACCAATCGCAATAATATATAATAATAAAAAATATAGTATAAGTTAGATAATATATTATAATAAACAAAATATATAAGTTATAATAGTAGGTCATGAATAACATAAGCAATGAATGGATTGATTGATTAATTAGTTTTAGTAGCTCTACTCATACATTTTAGTCATATTCATTAAAATATTTAAAAGTTATGTTTGGTTATTTTATGACTAACACATTAATTGATTAATGAGTTGTTTCATAAATGATTAATTGATTAATAAGTTATTAATTAATTGATTTTTTTTAGTTATTTTAATCAATTACTCTTAGATACAATTTAGTTAATACTAATCAATTACTAATTCACTTTTAGTTATTGATTGATTAGTAACCCACTTCTAGTTATTGATTAATCACTAACTTAGTCTTAGTTATGATTGATAGGCACATATGGAGAAAAATAAGGAGGAGGAGAATGTAAGGGCTATAAATGCCCATACACATAGATGAAAAGGAGGGAGGATTATGATAATCATCAAAAAGAGAGGAGAAAGCAAAGTCTCTTGGTTTCTCTCTCTTTTTCTTTCCATATCTTACTTCCTCTTCCCTTCTCCCTTCCCTTCTCCTCTTATATTTCACCATCTCTTGATCCCATATCTCTTCTTATTTTTCTATATTAGTGCCATTGCTACATGCGACTCATTGCCTAGTGTTGTACATGAAATCCCATATTCATTCTTCCTTTCCATATTAGTGTTGTTATTGCTACATGCAACTCATTGCCTAGTGTTGTACATGCAATTAGTTGTTGCTTGGATGTTTCTTGCTATTGCTACTATTGATCCTAGATGGTGTCATTGTCTGCTAGCCAACTGTGAAGGTTTTGATGTGATGCAATAAGCTTCAAGGTTGGACTTACCACCCACTTAAAGTTACCCATGTGACTTACACTATGTAATATCAATGATGGTTAATGTAATGTAAAAAGTTTTAAAGTTAGACTTTGTAGCCATTTAAATTTACCCATGTGATGCAAACACTTATTAATATTAAAGCTTTATTTAAACTTGTATGAAAATTTTTAATGTGCTTGGTCTTCTAATAGAAACATGAGAGCATAATTTCAAGAAACACAAGTTCTAATTTGGTAGTTGCAACTTGCATGACAAGTTTTAATGTGTCTGATCTTCTAACAGGAACATATGAGTGTAATTTCAACAAATACAAAATCAGTCCAAGTGTAGATCATATCAAAATATAAGTAAAATATACTTGGTCACAATGTTTTGTTTATTTTTTAACCGTTAACTTTAAACACTTGAACCTTACTAGATGTCAACATCAAGGTAGATGTTAAAAAAATTAACAAAACCAATTCTATAGTAAAAAGGATTTTATGTTAAAAGTGAACTCCTACAAGGCAACACCTCTTGTAGATTGTTAGATTGTGTTTAGTTATAGGTAAGAGTGCTAGAGAATGTTTAGTTTTGTGGGGTTGGAGATGTGGATTTTATTTCCCTAGTTTGGTTTTGTATCTATTGTGGGATTCTTCTTGTCCCTTTATTTGATTTTTGAATGCTCTCTAAAGTGAAATGTAATATTCAAGGATTCATGAATCTCTAAATTCAAATCCAAGGACAAATTTAAACTAAATACAAGGTCATGCAAATTTCTATTTAAGGGGAAAAAACATTTCAACCTACACATAGAGATCAAAAATCAGGAATTGCAAGTAGTGTTGTAGCATGTGTTACCCACTAAAATGCTTTATGCATTAGTTAATGCATGAAAGTGGCCACCATGCCTACTAACATGTTTTATGGATTAGTTAATACATGAAAGTAGCCATCATACCCACTAACGTGTTCTTATGAGTTGGTTAACGCATCCATGTGGTCTCCATATCCGATAACGCATTTTTTACGCATGGGCATTGGGTCTCTTATGGTAACTGATTGCATGGTCTATAAATTTGTTCTTGATGGGAGAATAGTAGGAGTTCAATTCTGGTCCCTTTCATAGATTCTTAAAGATTGCATACATCATTGTTGTAGAGCACTTATGTGAAAGAAGAATCAGAATGCTAAATTCAATCTGAGGCATCAATGGCTAGAGGTCAATTCCATTTGATCAAAAATTGTGCATTTTTAGTTATTTATGCATGTGAATTTCTTGTGCCATTTGCTTCTACATTCTATACTTTGATTACTTGTGCCATCTGGTTTTCTACACAATTATTTTCTTACATTTGGTATTAGAGTAGTAGATATCTATCTTGATGTAGTTTTTGATGATGGTACAATCTGGAAACAACATTTTTTTTAATATTTCTATTCTGTGTAGTTTGAGGAAGATCACTCGCTTCTGGTTTTTTCCTAGTGAAAAAGATTTCACTCACACATTTTGTTCCATTTTTGTGCACCATAGAACTAGAAAATAGAAACCATTACTACTGTGGCAATGAGGATATTTTCTTTTGTTGTTTTGGAGAGTTGGTTTGGTTATGTTGTTTGCAATTTTTCTTCATGTAATAGTCTATTATCTGCATCGTTGGCCTACAATAGCCTAATATAAATGCACAATTTGGTTTAACTTAAGTGGTCTTAAGGCTAATATATGTTCATTCGCTCTACACATAGATGGTTTGCGTGAATTATGTATGCACTTTTTCCATTCTAGCTTGTGTATCTAGCATTCATCATTTTTATTATTATTTCTGGTGTTTGTTTCATGTTGACCAATGAATTAGCATCATTCTATAGGGTTTTCTTTTGGCACTTTGACCTCTACCTAGGCACCTTGGCTAGAATAGTTGAATGAATTATGTTTATACCATTTTGAATTTGGTAATTTATCAATTTTATGGATATTTTTGTATAGGTATGCATCATTTTCTATGTAT
>MNCI01012011.1:707424-776717 GCA_015680685.1 Gnetum montanum
CAAAAAGAAAGGGCACATAAAGAAGGATTGTTCTAAATATCATAAATGTCTTGAAAAGAAAGGTACTTAACTCTCACTTGTTTATTTTGAATCTAATATGGTTGATGTTGGCCATGACATAGGGTGGATTGATTTTGGTTCTATAATCCATGTTACCAATTCCTTATAGGGGTGAAAAACCTACGGAAGCTAGTGGGAAGTGATTCATGCATCTATTCAGGTTACAAGATGTGCTCACATGTGGAGGCAATTGGAACATGCATTTCGATTTTAAGCAATGGTTTTGTTTTAGAATTGGAAAAGACCTTTTATATTCCAAGTTTTTCAAGGAATTTAATTTCTATTTTAAGGCTTGCATCATTGGGTTTTCCTTTAATTTTTCAGACACTATATTTA
The DNA here is from genome assembly GCA_015680685.1 of Gnetum montanum. Taxonomy (NCBI): domain Eukaryota; kingdom Viridiplantae; phylum Streptophyta; class Gnetopsida; order Gnetales; family Gnetaceae; genus Gnetum; species Gnetum montanum. The sequence goes on from MNCI01012011.1 coordinate 707,821, forward strand.
GTTTATATTATAGATCTGAACTTATTGGAAATGGTACATTGACAAATGGTCTTTTCAAAATTAATTTATAAAATGAAACTTCTTATACTTCTATGCATGTTCATACTGGCATAAAGAGATGTGTTATGAATGATGAATCCTCTATGTTGTGGCATCGTAGATTAGGACATATCTCTATAAAAAGAATTAAGAGATTAGTAAATGATGGAGTACTTAGTACTATAGATTTTACTAACTTTGATACTTGTGTGGTCTTCATAAAGGGAAAGTAAACCAATATATCAAAGAAAGGTGCCAAGAGGATTTAGACATATTAGAGATCATACATATAGATATTTGTAGTCCAGATATGGATGTGTATGGTCAAAAGTATTTCATTACCTTGATTGATGATTACTCACGATATATGTATTTCTACCTGCTTCATAATAAGAGCAAAGCTTTAGATGCCTTTAAGATGTTTAAGGCTGAAGTAGAGAAACAATGTGGTAAGTAAATAAAGATAGTGAGATCTAATAGAGGTGGAAAATACTATGTTAGATATACTAATGATGGACAAGCACCTAGTCCATTTTTTATGTTTCTTCAAGAGCATGGGATTGTTGCCTAGTACACTATGCCTAGTTCTCCAAACTAGAATGGTGTGGCAGAAAGAAGAAATTGAACATTATTGGACATGGTGTGAAGTATGCTTAGTAGCTCCAAGCTTCCCAAGCCCTTGTGGACTAAAGTTCTCAAGACAACAATGTATATATTAAACCAAGTTTCAACCAAGGCTATCTTAAAGCCACCATTTGAATTATGGAAAGGTTGGAAACTAAGTTTGCAACATATACACATTTTGGGATGTCCATCTAAAGTAAGATCCTATAGTCCACAAGAAAAAAAGCTAGACCCAAGGACCATTAGTGGGTATTTTGTTGGAAATGTTGAATGGTCTAAGGGATATAGATTTTATTACCCATAACATACTACCAGGTTTGTGGAATCATGGAATGCTAAATTTCTTGAGAATGACTTGATTAGTGGAGTGGTAGATCTTGGAACATTATTCTTAAGATAGATCATACAGATGCTCAACCCACTATTTCAAATGATAAACTAATTGTCGTGCACAATACGCCTAAAGCACAAATGTGTACTGAACAACAACTAGTCATTGAAGTTCCACAAACTATTGATCAAGAAGTTGTAGATCCAAGTGAATGACAGACATCAAAACCTATTGAACAACCTATTGAACATCATGATTCTCAAGAGAATGATGAACCAACATTAAGAAGATCTACTAGAGTAATGTGATTAGTGATTTCTAGTGATTATATGGTGTATCTACAAGAGTCTGACTACAACATAGGAGCTAAAAATGATCCTGAAACGTTTTCACAAGCCATGACTTGTAAGGAATCTAACTTGTGGTATGATGTCATGAAAGATGAAATGAACTCTATGTCATCTAATGAAGTCTAGGATCTTTTCAAGTTGCCTAATTATGTAAAAGCCATTTGATGCAAATGGGTCCTCAAAACTAAGAAAGACACATTGGGCAGCACTGAAAGATATAAGGTCAAACTTGTTGCTAAAGGGTTCACTCAAAAAGAGGAAATAGATTATATGAAGACCTTTTCTCCTATATCTAACAAGGACTTCCTTTGTGTTATCATGCCATTGGTTGCCCATTTTGATCTTGAATTACATCAAATAGATGTGAAAACAACATTCCTTAATGGTGATCTAGAGGAAGAGGTTTATATGAAACAACTTAAATATTTTTCTCTAGTGATGATGAGTAATTGGTATGTAAGCTCAAGAAATCCATATATAAATTGAAACAAGTGTTCCATCAATGGTACTTAAAATTCCATGATATAATCTCTTCATTTGGTTTTGAAGAAAACATCATGGATTAATGTATATACCAAAAGGTCCGTGGGAGAAAAATCTATTTCCTTGTTTTATATGTGGATGATATCCTTCTTGCAACCAATAATAGTGGATTTCTATACAAGGTGAAACATTTTCTCCGTAAGAATTTTAACATGAAAGATATAGGTGAGGCATCTTCTGTCATTGGCATACAAATCCATAGGGACAAATCTAGATGCATTTTGAGACTATCTCAAAAAACCTATATCAATAAAGTTTTAGAAAGGTTTCAAATGAAAGGTTTTTCACCAAGTATAGCATCCATTGTGAAGGGTGGCAGGTTCAATTTGAACTAGTGTCCTAGGAATGATTTAAAGGAAAGTCAGCTGAGCAACATTCCATATGCTTCAATTGTTGGAAGCCTTATGTATGCTTAGGTCTGCACAAGACCTAACATGGCATTTGCTGTGGGAATGTTGGGTAGATATCAAAGTAATTTAGGTATTGACCACTGGAGGGCTGCAAAGAAAGTGATGAGGTACCTTCAAGGTACAAAAGACTACATGTTTATGTATAAATGAACTGACTTCTTGGAGGTGACTGACTACTCCAACTTAGACTTTGTTGGCTATGTTGATTTACGGAAATCAACATCTAGTTATGTTTTTATGCTAGCTAGAGGAGCTATATCCTAGAGGAGTGGAAACGAAACTTTGGTTGCTACTTCATGGAGGCAAAGTTTGTTTCTTGTTTTGAGGCTACTTTACATAGTGTATGGCTAAGGAGTTTCATATCAGGGCTTAAAATTGTAGATTCTATATCTAGACCATTAAGAATGTTTTGTGATAATTCAACTACTATTTTTATGACTAAGAATAATAAGAGTGGTAGTCGAAGTAAACACATCAACATTAAGTACTTAGCCATAAAAGAATGCATTAAGGAAAACAAAGTGGTCATTGTGTATATAAGCACTGAATTAATGATAGTTAATCCTTTGACAAAAGGAAGGCCACCAAAGTCATGTAAGGATCATGTTATTTGGATGGGACTTGGTTTCATAATGTAATTCGTTGTATGTACAACTTACAATCTTAATGAAACTCTTATTCACTTGTTCTATTTTCTCATATGGTTTGTGCATATAGTTATTAGAGAAAACACGCATATGACAGTACCTAGAATGAACATTGGGTTTATTCATATAGTTAAGTTATTATATAAGAAATTACATTTGAGAGATAATGCATTGTAATACATGAAAGATAATATTCACATTAAGAGGAACTATCACCATGATTCATGCACTTATTTTTTAAACTTTAGACTTGATTAAATATGGAGATCAAGTGGAAGATTGTAGTATGCATTACCCACTAACTTGCTTTATGCATTAATTAATACATGAAAGTGGCCACCATGCCCACTAATGCATTTTATGGGCTAGGTAATGCATGAAAGTGGCCACCATGCCCACAAATGCATTTTATGGGTTAGTTAATGCATGAAAGTAGTCACCATACCCACTAATGCATTTTTATGAGTTGGTTAACACATCCATGTCATTTCCATATCCAGTTGGGTCTGTTATGGTAATTGATCCCATGGCCTATGAATTCATTCTTGATGGCACTACAAATCATAGGAGGATTACAGTTTCAGTCCCTTTCACAGACGGTTGAAGATTGCATACACCATCATTGTAGAGCACAGAATCAGAATGCCAAATTTAATCTAAGGCATCAATGGCTAAAGGTCAGTTCCATTTGATCAAGAATTGTGCATTTCCAGTTATTTATGCATGTGAATTTCTTGTGCCATTTGCTTTCACATTTTGTACTTTGATTACCTACGCCATCTGGTTTTTCGCACAATTTTTTTTTTCTTACAAGTGCAATACTGAAGAGTGGTAGGGAGGTTTCTAAGCGTGAGTGCTGGTGAGGATGCATCCGATCCAGTGGCAGAAATAACAATGAGAATGAGAATGAGAATAAGAATAATCATAATAAACAAAATAATCAGGAAGAGGAGCCAATGAGCCTCACGAATAAGTGGATGCTGCACTCGTCTATGCAATGCTTGGCGATTCTGGAGTGGAATGAGTGAACCGATGCTGCTCAACTGCGACAATTCTGGCTTGCTGTCTCCCGCCAATTTCCCCGCATCTCCTGCATCGCGGTCAGTGATGATTTTTCAGATTCATTCGTAGCCTTGAAAACAAATTCCAGCAAACAAATTCCAGCACTGGTGCCGTATGATTCGTTTTTCACTGACATTTGCCGTCTATCCCATCACAAGAACAATTCCTTTTTCATAATTTTTTGCCCAAACTGTGTTACCTCATGAAATACCTCATGAAATAGAACTTGTTATGTCACAATTTTAAAATTGAAATAGAAATTTTGTTAACATCATAGATCATTTAGATTTATTGTGCTATAGAAATACACATACGAGTTTTGAAAACCGAGCTTTCTTGATAGCATTTACAACAAGCTCATCAACTTTATGATTATAATATCTTATTTATGTTTAATGTCATAATTATAATATCTTATTTATGTTTAATGTGATAAGGAAAATATGATATTCATCTTCGGTGCTATTTCTACTACATCTTAAAAGCTAAGTTAACACCTGATTGCATATGGCATATACAGAAAGAGGACAGTCATGGAAACGTAAGGCTATACAGAAGAAAACAAGTGAACAAGGACAAGCACTTTATGTTTGTGAAGCTGCCGAACGACGACAACAGAGCAAGAAAGAGCAGTGGATGAGTACATAGCGAAGAAGGAGACAATATGGCTGGACTCTCATAATCACAGTAAGAACTGTGGCAGTGTTCAAATTCCATCGTTCTCTGGCAGATGGTGTATCCATGATGTCTTTTCTCCTTAGGATAACTGGCATCACTCATGATCCATCTCGGCCGTCACCGTTCATGGTGCAGCAGCAGCAGAGCTTTGGCGAGAAGCTGCTGTTGACACCATGAAGGCAGTGGCAGATATTGTAGATTTGGGGCTCAGGATGCCTGGCCTCCGTTGTCGCACTGTCTTCCCTCGCCAACAAGTCATTGCAATCACGAAACACAGGCAAGATATCACCGTAGGCTGCAATTCTCCCTGCCCCTCATCAAATCCATCAAAAATATGATGGCAGCGGTACGTTTTAAGCTGAGCTTACATGATTTACGCATATTATGTTCAGTTCGTTTCGTTGAAAGATGGAAATTCTGGTTGGTATTTATTTGTGACCCATTCTTGAGAGTTTCATCATCACAACCACACTGTTTTTGGAGAGCGCTATTTAAAATTGCATGTGTGTTGAAATAGTTGCAGTACAGGATTATCATCAGGTATACAGTTACATTATTGCTAATAACTTGCACGTAAATCCTAGTCAATGAGATATCCACTTAAAACATATTTTTTAGCTATTACATTGATGATGGTATTTTCATCCTATTAATACTCCGTAAGATTAACTTGTTAAGGATTTGAAGATAATTGTAGTCATGAAATAAAATCAATTTATATACTGTGTAGGTGGGCAAAGCATGCAAAATACCATGCTATGTGGAATAGTATAAGAAATCATACAATCATGAGCTTCCTAGATTTTTTGGAATAAATCAAATACACAAAGTGCTAGAATGGAAGTGGAAGCAATGGTACATGATGTAAAAATATGTTTCCAATGATCAAGTCATTCAGTTATGCTATTTTTTAAGCACTTCAAATGAATTATATTGATCCATAAAGGGGACTCAATGCTTCCACTCTATGCAAAACACATTTGAAAAAATTTTAATGTAACTTTAACTACTATGTAAAAAGATTTTCATACATGGTAAGAATTTAATATGAATTATGGCTAATTCTAATTCTAATTCTACTACTTTGAAAGTTCATGTTAATATTGATACTAATATTTTATTACATCATTCATGCAACTTAAATACATCTTTTATATAATTTCCTAAAACTAACACTAGTAACTTGAATAGCTCATATAAAGACCAACTTGAGAAATATATTTAGTAATATTCTAATAATGCATGTTGCTCATCTTCTACCACTTACACTAAACGTAGTTAACATATTGTATCTTCATATTGCTCATTATTCCATCTTTATGTTTCAACTTGAAGATAGTGAAATCCCATTCATACATTGCTAATTAGTGTCTCATAGATATTAGAATAATTTCATGTAGATATTCTATTTCATCATGTTTGCTACCTCTAATATTTTGCTAATAAAATAATTTTTTCTTTCTTTTCCCTTTTTTTTGTTTATGCCTCATTTTTCCAAAACTTTCTTTATGACAAGTTTCCAAGCTTATACTAAATATATTATTCCATCAATATTATCTATACTGCATTTTTGTAGGTGCAATTATCCTTTGTGGAATCATCCATATTGTTAAGATTTTCAAATGATCTCTCTTGATATCTTATTACTATTTTTATTTCTTAAATAATATATTAAGAATTGATACATTGCTTTATTTTCCAATGGCAACAAAGCAGCTTGTAATAAAAGTATTGCATATGAGAATTGAGTTTTCACCTTTAATTTACATCCATTTGCAACTTGTTATGATATACAATTCTTCCACTTATATTTTTGAGACCATTCTACTCCTAAATATCTGTAAGTATTCTCAATCTCAAGTTGTTTATTATTTAGCTGGAAAATATAATCTATCTTATTGGTTCCACAAATTAGTGTTTTTTTTTCCAATATTTACTTTTATTTTTGTATACTCACAAAATTTGTGTAGTTGATGCAACATTAATTTTAACCATGTTTTTAAATTTTCTTTGAGTGCTAGATCATATGCAAAGATTAATAGCATCATCTATGATTGTTCTACTTTAATAACATGATTTGTAGGTATCTCTTTAATTCACTCTTCTAGTTTATCAATAAAAATGACAAAAAAAAGTTGTCGAAAGAGGATAGCCTTACTTTACTCCTATATTATTATAAAATTGATAAGATTTTGTAGTTCATAGAAACTAAAGCCTCTTCCTTTTTTTAACATACTAATGCAAGTTTGCATTTGTTCAATTTTGAGTGCTTGATGATTTAATTATATGTGAGTCCCTTTCAACATTCAACAAGTGCTAATGGAGTGGTTGCAAGCTTTTTTTTCTACTAGTCTACATTAATGAATTATTATCAGTATTTTATAATTCTTTTTTAAAAATAAAATAAATTTTTTTTAACAAAGTTAATATATGAAAAGGGCCTAGAGATTAATAAGAATTTGAACCATAAAAAGTATTAAGCAACATTAAAGGAAGAAATGATAAATGGAAGGAGGATGAGGGCTATTATGTCATATTATGCTAATTGTATGTCATATTATGTTATGCAAACTAGGTTTCCTCCCCAAAATCAAACCCTTGTGAACATCATCAGTATGGACTTAACTATAAAATTTTGTTATGTGGAAAGGAATATAGCTTGGAAAGCTATCTACACAAATTGCTAAAAGAAAATAAGGCATGACTACTTAAACTTTAGCTTTCCCAAGTGAAAGTGAAGTACCATGTGCATCCAAAGAGTATATAAACAGAGGATGAATAGTTGTCTTTGTGACTAAGAAGATCTATCACTCTTTGCATCATCACCACAAATAGAGGCTTCTCATGTTTGTATATACAGAATGGAAAGGATATGCTAAAAATTATTTATCTTGATTAATGAACCTTAAATGCATGTGTGCATCAAACCTCTGAAACAAAATTGCATTATTGCTTTAGTCTTCTTTTCACTTGATCTTTAAATATTCTAGGTAAATTTAAACTTCATTTCATGTTCAAGATTGAAGTTTAAGACTAATAATAATGATGATAAGGATAAAGTCTAAGTAAATAATAATAAGACCAAGTCTTGAGTGTCTTTATTTAATATAAATATGTAATATTATAAGGCCAAGATAATGTCAAGATGAATATATAGCTTTGACAAACAAAGATGATAAATGCCTTCTTCAAGCATCTCATATTAATAAGATTTTCTTTTGTATAGGACTTGACATGGTAAAGGGTCTTGACTAATTAACAACTCAATGATCCCACATTTCATAGTAGTGATAACTTGTGGTCAAAGTGACTTTAATGACTTCATGTTAATGATAAAATGTAAAAACTACAAAGTAAAATGAAACTAGTTTAGCTATACATTTATGATATATGCAAAGATGATAAATGTATTCTTCAAGAAGGCATCTCATAGTAATAAGATTTTCTTTGGTATAGGACTTAACATGATAAAGGGCATTGACTAATTAACTCAATGATCCTACAGTTCACAATAGTGATAACTAGTAGTGAAATTGACTTTAATGACTTGATGTTAATGATAAAATGTCAAAACTATAAAGCCTATACTAAGTGTCATGTGGAAAATGATAATAGTTTAACTATACATTTATGATATATATCTATTATTTCGTTGAATCTTTTATATTTTTCAAATTAATAAAATCCAAAATTATTTCACTTAGAATTAATTTTCATATTGAAAAAAAATATAAATGAAGGTAAGTTATCTCAACCAAAATAATAATTTTGTGAAAAGATTATCTCTTAGTCAAGCATTTTGATAATAACCATTTATTTACGTTGAAAAAATTCAACTAGTTGGTAATTAGCTTTCACCCTTATAATGATAAAATGATTAAATTATTTTACTGTGATTTAAGAGGACTCTCTTGAGTTGGGAATTAGCCTCCTAGGAAAAATAATAGATGACAATGACTTACTTAACTTAATAGATGGAAATGAATTGACTTATTAGAGATGTAATGAAGGTGATCCTAATAACTCTATAATCAAACCACATTTTTTAATATGGTAATACTATATTTTAAAAAAGATGTAGGTTCGGAAGCACTCAGTTGATTAATAGGTTGTAGATTAATGGCCCTTGTAGCATTATGTTGTTGTGGCTAAGCTGGAAGCTCACCCTACATGGATGGAGTAGGTAGTAGCTATGTTGAGGGTAGAGGAACAAGTGCAAGCACATTATGAGGGTATGGATGGAAAATGGGATCTCCTCTAGGAGTTGGAGAATGAGTTTAGTGATATTCAAGAGGGTGGTAGTGATGGTGAAAAGGAGAAATGTGACTAGAAGAGTTACATAGAGATAGGGTTCGCTAAACATAATACCCATACAAATTTGACCACCTATAAGGGTATTGCTATCATGGTGGTGGCATCCCCCATAACTGTGGTTGTTGCCACTACTGATAGTACTTATATGATTATGCTAGAGCTCCACTTGGATAATAAGGTTTTTGCTGGTGGACCTGCATGGGATTTCCTTGAGGATAAGAAAATATTTTGGGTGTTTTCCTTTTTAATAGTCATGGATTCAGAGAATACATCCCAGATTTCTATAAGTGTGACACAATAGGACAACATCCCTTAGGATATCCATGGTGGAAGATGTCACACCTACCATCATCATTTGATTCAATCTCCACAACTTCTTCTACTAGAGAATCTTTTCCCTTGCCCCTTTGGTAAGCATGTTAAGCTTCTTTCCACCTCCTGTGGCCACGATCACTACTATGCTCTCTTGATTCTTCTATGATTTTTATAGTAGTTTGGAATTTTTCATCCAATTCATCCCACATTTTACTTACCTTAGTCAAAATTTTAGACATAGATTTTTGGATTGGTAAGGTCTTTCATTACGTCACCTCATCAAGAGGTGACTCCTCCTCACTATCACAAAAGAAAACCTCATTCTTTCTGATGGAAGGATTCCTATTATATTCTTCTACACTTTCTCATTTTCTCAACTCTTCTTTTTCTTTTACTACCTGCTCAATCAACCTTTGTATCTAATGAGCTCTTAATTTTGACAGTCTTCCTTGGGCATAGATCCTAAGGATGCTCCATGTTTATGAGCAAAGCCCATCTATGATGTGGTAAAGTTATTCCTACTAAGAGTAACCATGGCAAGGGAATTGGTGTAATAATGAATAATATTTACCCATGGTAACATCCAAGGGTTTATGTGTTTCTTTTTTATAGCCTTAGAGTTTCCTTCATAGCTTTGACACACTAGAGTATGTCTGATACTTATCGTTAAATAATTCTACCATTGTACTCCATCGACAGATTGATTCTAGTTCCAGAGACCAGTACCAACTTTTTACTTCCTTGATGAGTATTCTAGGGAATAGCTTGAGATTTTTCCAATCATTTTCAATATTCTGTAAGGCACAGGCATTGTGAAAGGCTTGTAGATGCATTTGAGGATCTAAGTTATATCCCTCTTCAAATCTAGGGATATTTTTCATGTCTAGCTACTTAATTAGACTATCTTTCACATGCCTAGTGGGAATTCTAACAAACTCTATGATGTCCAGCATGTTTCATGTGGCTAGCAAAGGTTCATCATCATGATCTTGATGAAGCTTCTGATGTCCTCTATCATTTTTTCATTCATGGTGGTCTTTGTGATTATCATTGTTATCTCGTCACTTGAAATTCTTTTTAGATTTAAAGGAGGAAGATGATCCAGATGAAGAGGGCAAAGAGGTAGGAGAACTTCCACCACCATGGTGTCTACCACTTTCTCTACATTTTTCATGGCCATGATCCTTAAAGTGATCATCATTATGCATGTCCAAGTTTCTTCTTTGACTTCCTTTCTTAGATCTTCCACAATCATGGGACTCACTGTTACCAAAACTTGAATTATTGATCATTGACTTAGGATTTGAGTTTGGCTCCCCTTAACTGGAGTCAAGAGGTGGAGATTTTACATGTTGAGAACCCTCAGAAAGATGTTCCTAATTATCCTTTTGATTTAACAAGAATAAGGGGTTAGAAAACTGTTTCCCCTTCATGGCTTCACAACACTCTTTCTTATTGCTAATCTTGTTTGCATTGTGTCTTAGTGGGATGGTAGTCCTAGAAGTCATGATCTTTCACAACGTACTCTCTATGAATCCTCATCGATGCCCAAACTTATAAGAGTTTGGAGCAACATCTAGAGAATAGATCGGTCAAGTAGCAATACAACATTTACCTCCATGTCTCACCACTACATTTGTTCATCCTAATGGCAGACATAAGTGAAATCAAATACAAACTCATCAGGATGAGTGTACACCACTTTGCATTCTTATGGTATTGTTGACTTATAATTGTATTGCCTATGAGAAAAAGGAGATATTTTTGTTGGAAATAATTTCTCAATGTGCTTGTAGTATAGTTTTGATTAATTATTATGATTTAACTTTGTCAAGTTCATTTCCATGATGTTAAGTAATTTTCACTAATCCTAGATTGATAATGCATGGTACTAGCTAAAAATCCCTAGTAATGATGTCAATGATGAGTGGGAAGATACCCTTACACCCAACCATATGAATCACTAAGGTGTTCATGCTCGATTTATTCAAACTCTATGGATTTCTAGTGTTCTCATACATAGAATTCAATCTAGAAGTTGAATGTAATCATTGTCTTCCCAACTACACTTGTGAAGCTTAGTTGTATGGTTAAGTGCAATTGAGGTACATGATTTTTATTATTTTATATTTTGTTCATCTAAGGTTGGTAATAGATTGAGAATAAATTGAATAACTAATTTAATTGCTAATTAATAACTAATTATCCTAACATAAGCATTTGATCCCACTTTCTATACACATATTGAACATGTACAATACTTTTGGATGACCAAGTATTAAGTGCTACTGGGATTAACAAGTATTATACATATGCTCAAAGTGGTCGTACTTATGTGGGCTAGTCTATTTAGCTTAATTAATTACTTAAATTCATAGTCATTATAGCTTAATTAATCACTTAATTGATGAAATAATAAATGCATAAATAAATCATTAAGCTATTCCAAGTGCTACAAGGTTTATCAAAAAGCTCATCTTTATTACTACATACAGTGCGATGCTCAGGTACAACAATGCTCGAATAAAAGTCCATACACTTCTTGACTCCTATTGTGGACACTTAGAAAATTATTCTATCTCTTATAGAAACAAACTATAAGAATTCCACTAGCAACTAAAATTTTAACTTCCATTAACATGGTTGGGATGCTATATTTATAGACCTATTAAGATGCCATGTCAATGGGTACATCTTAACATGGGAAAACCTACGTTGATGGGATCCTGTTGATGAGGTCGCATCGATAGCATCCCATCAATGCAACCAATCAAAGACACTTCATCATTACTTTAACCACTAATAAAACATAAGAATTCATCATGCCTATGGTAAGAAACCTTGTGTACTGATTTCTACAATCCCTTCTAAGTCCATCTCATCTTACTATTTGAATAGTTATAACTTGTGGGTTTGAGCAACATAGCCTTATTTTCTCAATTTGGTGGTACTAACATGTGTTGATGAATCATGGTTTGTCAGGTGCTAATATCGGACCCTTGATGTTGGACCCTTGACATCAGACCCTTGACATTGAACCCTTGACGCCTGACCCTTAACATCGAACCCTTGACATTAGACCCTTGACATCAAACCCTTAACATCAGACCCCTAATATTGGATCCTCGATATTGAACACTCAATATTGAGTATGTGATATTGTAGCCTAGCTAATGATATTAGATATGCAATATCATGGTTCTTGTGTAAACCTATAAATACCTCATTTGGACGCACAGGAAAGAAGTAAGTTTTAGAGTCAATTTAGTGTTAGAGTGGAGTCTTTTTGTCATTTTTCAGTTCATATCAAATCTTTCCCTAGTGCATGCCCGCATTATGATGATTGTAATTGTATGGAACCTTTATTTGAGTGTGACATACTTGGACACGTGCATGAATAACAATAAAGATCTTGATTACTTCATCATTACAACATTCACTTAGTTTTAACTGCTTACTATTATTGTTATTTATTGTTTTATTAATTAATTTTTCTTACCCTTCATTCACAATCTTTGTTATTAAACACAAAATGAGTACAACTTAATCATGAGCATTTACATGTGACTACTTGGTATCCCAGTAGCGTATCTAGGAGTGCTCAAGTAATATATGCTTGGTAATCCTAGCAGTAGTACATGAGGTCCAAGATGTGTATGGATGATTAAGGACGGATGCTCATCACACTTAGGTTAGCTTAGATTCTCTTCTTCCATTCCCTCTTAGCTTAATCATAGTTACTTTCCATTGTCTCTAGGAGTAGCCTAGTGTTAGAAATCATATCATACACCTCACTCTAGTCTAAACCATACGTGACAAAGCAAATAGTAGTCTAGGTGGGAAGACAATGAACTATGATCAACAAGTAACTATCTAGATACCACAACTAGGCTATCTACAGAGATTGACTAGATCATGTGTGAATGCTTGTATTCATATGATTGAGTGTAGGGATACCTCACCAATCATCATTGGTGTCATTGCTAGGGATGGTGCTAGTTATTTAGATTAGTTATATCATACAAGATTGCTATAACAAAGTATTCACAGTATATATTTTTAAAAAGAAATTAATTTTAATTAAGTCACATACTATTTACAACAATGTCTCTCTCACAAGACTATGACAACATAATAACTAGTAAGGCCATTCATTGTAGAACCAATGAATTATGTGATGATGAAGATGAAGTTTGGAGTACTCAATCTTATGCAGGGGTCTCCTATGTACATAAATGAAGAAAACATCGTCACAATTCACAAATTTATAACCTACCTAATGACAATGAACCCCTACTAGCCACTAAGAGCCTAATGCATATACAAGAGGCTATTTGAATATCCTGTAGGCATCACAAGGAAAGCTGTCTACCCAGGCTTGATTTAAACAACTTTCCCAAGTTTTCAAGAGGCTATGATTTAGATCCACAACATCATTTACAAGCCTTCCATGATGCTTGTATATGGAACAATATTGATAATGGATGGAAAAAACTTAACCTCTTTCCTATGACACTCGTTGGCCAAGAAAAAGTATGGTACAGGTCCTTAAAAGCCAAAATCAATTCATAGTTGGCCAAAAATGGTAAAACTCTTCACTAAAAGATATCAAACCTATGCAAGAGTGTCAACCTTAAGGAGATAAATCCAAAAATGGAAACAGGGGTAACATGAACCCTTGGACATGGCCTTAGAAAGATACTATTCATTGTTAAATAATTGCCTAGCGCATGGATTCTCCAAAGAAAGGCTAATGTATCACATCATGGATGGCCTTCATAATGAAAAAAGGGAGACCCTAGGGATGTATGCCCAAGGTCAACTATACGAGCTACAAACCCACCAATTCCAGGAGCTTATTAAGTGGGTAGCAAAAGAAGAAGGAGAAATGGCTAAATGGGAGAATGTTGAAATCTCTCAATAGCACCAAAATCTTGAATTAGCAAAGGTCCATGATCATGAAGAGGAGAAATCAAATCACCCCAAGGAGGTGGAATCNAGAAAAAGAACTCAACTGCTAATCATACATATTAATGTAATTTTTGCTTGTACGATCATCCCAAAGGTCAATGCCCAATCTTGTCACATTTACATGAGCATTGGGGAAGAATGTTACATCCAAATTTTGTACAAAAATACTATGTTCAATCACAGTGGCAAAAGTCCTAGTCATGGGGGAGGCCACCCCCAAACTAGTCACACCCTTCATACCATCCGAACCCAAGTGCCTATTAGGTTCAGCATCCTGTTTCCCCAACTAGGTCAACATACTCTATCTCACCATATTATTATCATTCTCTTAAATACTATCAATTCATATCCTATCCAACATGATCACCACCTCATGTGCCTTACACTTCTCCTCAAATTCAATATTCTCATCCTTCATTTCCTTCTACATCGCAACCAATAGTACTAGAAGGGTTTGCATCATAGCATCAAACCACAAACATTACTTGTGCTACTACTATTAATAGTAGTGGGAACTCTCCACAACATCAAAAGCATCCCTTCTTTAGACATGATTGTAGAAAGGGGCAACATAGTTCTGAGACCACTGCATCCTCCAACTTAGCATAAATTCAACACTATGGTGCATCCTCATCCTTGAACCCAACACCTCATGTTACCTTATTACGGCCACCAATCAATACCCCAACAACCATGTGGCCAAATGAATATAGCCACATAGGGAGACATATCGATCCTTGCATACCATCTTATGGTCAAGGGTGCCATAATGGGTCAACTTTGTATCAATTAAACTCATCTTCTAACTTGCTCCACTATGTCAACTTTAATACAGTGTGTGCACCCCAATTTGGGTACATTCTAACCATGACATCAAAAGACACCTTGTGGTTTGGATATCACCAGGTCCTAATATTACCAAAATGCATGGATCCAACCCTTCCATTTATTAAATCTCACTATGATCAAAAGTTTAGTTATGGGGGATATCCCCCATTCTAACAAACAGAATTAATAAATATTTTTCCTTTTCTTTAATTTTACATTTTTTTTGTTTTTTGTTTTTCAGTTTTTCATCTTTCAATTTGTTGCTTTATCATTTTATTTATTGTTTCATCCTTTTATCTTTTTATGAGTAATCCCATCTATGAATAAAACACTCATGTGACTCGTTGGTTGAGGCGTTGTTCTCTACTCTCAAGTCTTGGGTAAATAATTATTTAGACAGCGAGCCCACAACATCCACTCATCCATTCTATTAATCAGAGACTCTACTCTGGGTACGATGATATTCTTGACATCATTAAAACTTAAAGTAATTTTATGCTCATTATGCCCAAAGTGAAGAAGGATGGACTAAGCAAGAATGGCTAGGGTGTGACATTAAGGGGACCTATGGATTCTCTTTGGTGACATCTGTAAGAGTTACCATGCAGCCTAGTTGTACTAAGATCCTTGTAGATCTAACAAAAAATGGAAGTAAGAGTAATAAAGGCACTCAATAAAGAAACCCAATGCTATTCTAGGAGGTCCCACTGGAAAGACATGCACCCATACCTAAAGGTAGGTGGCTTCTCTAGATCATATAAAACAAAAAAAAAAGAGAGAAAGTGTGCAAAAGCAGCCGGAAAAAAAATGTGCTACAAAGAAATTCCAAATCACTTCTCCCTTGAACAAAATGCCAAGTGATCGTATGCCTTGCTGTCATGATGCTCTTATGGTTGTTCATCATTGGTTGAAACAATGCAATGTCACTGATCAGAGGAATGGATTTGATCTTGATTTTGGAGCAACAAGTTAATGACACATTAATCACACCCTACACGTAGGATTCATTGTGGCTGGGGTTAGTTACCTCATGTCCCAATCTCTATAGTCCCTTCTACAATTCATCTCATCTCGTTGTTCATGTATTTTTGATCCATGTCTTATGTAGCATTGAATTCATACCTCATCATGGTGGTATCTATATGTGTGTGTTTTTTGGAACTAGTGTGGATTACATTTAACCCTTCTAGTGCTTACGCAAGGGCATTATAGGTTGTAACGTACTTTTGGGAGGACCCACTTGCATGAATTTTGTAATTTGTACTTGTTGCACACCACCACATCATTTTATACCCTTCGAGTACTCATTGCCAAATCTATTCTTTTCTTTGTCATCATTTTATCAAACGTTCCTTAAAACCATTGCATGTCCTTTTATATGTCACCTAAACAAATTAGGTTCGACATTAAACGTTTAGGGCAACTTCCTTGAAAAAAAATTCTAACTATAAAATCATACTAAGTAAAGAATTCAACATTTATTTAAGGCAATGAGTAAGGTATGAAATAATTGAACTTCTTTCAATAACCTTACTAACAATTGATCTTTGTATGATTATAGATGGCCCCTAAAAGAGGACAACAAGGAGGACCTTCTCAAGGTGCAACTGAATGCCTAGGTGGAGGCAAAGGCCAAGGACCTCATGTAGAACATGTAGAGCAGAAGGCACAATAATTTAGCATCCATCAGGGAGCTTCTATTACTGCACAATTTGGCTAGGAAAAAGATGGAGAGTTCATGGCCAGATCCTATGAAGAGGAATGATGACTATTTACGGCATGGCATGTCAAGGCCAATCAAGTGTTTTGATAGCTACCATGTCCATGGGAAGTGCCGACTCCATCAACCATTGGAACATAAACATGGATGGCTCATAATCCTCAGATAGAAAAGGAGAAACATTAGGTGCTTCTTTAATGGTATCAATCTCAGAAGCCTAGAGTGCAGGACAAAGGAAAGGCACCCATGGAGGAGCCACCACCATTGGGAACCACATGAGTTCCAATAAATTTTGTAATTTTGTGTCTATGTCCCAATTTTGTTTTGTTCAATACCACATTGCAGCATGAATAATTCCTAGTTAGTCAATAAGCCCATACCTATCCACTATGTAATCAATTGGACTCATTCTTATTTTGTTTAACTCGAGGATGAGTTGTTATTTAGTCATGGGGGTATGATGAATCATGGTTTGTCAGGTGTTGATATCAGACCCTTGACATCAGACCCTTGACATCAGACCCTTGACATTGGACCCTTGACATCAAACCCTTGACATTAGATCCTTGACATTGAACCCTCAATATCGAACCCCCGATATCAGGTACATGATATTGCAGCATGGCTAACGATATTAGATACACAATATTATGGTTCCTGTGTAAGCCTATAAATACAACATTTGGACGCATAGGAAAGAAGTAAGTTTTAGAATCAATTTAGTTTTAGAGTAGAGTATTTTTGTCATTTTTTAGTTCATCTCAACTCTTTCCCCAATGCATGTTCACAGTGTGATGATTGTAATTGTATGGAACCTTTATTGGAGTGTGACGTACTTGGACGCATGCATGAATGACAATAAAGATCAAGATTACTTCATCATTGTAGCATTCACTTAGTTTTAATTTCTTACTGTTATTGTTATTTATTGTTTTCTTAATTAATGTTTCTTACCCTTCATTCACGATCTTTGTTATTAAATGCAAAATGAGTACGACTTAATCATGAGCATTTAAGTGTGACTACTTGGTATCCCAGTAGCGTATCTAGGAGTGCTCAAGTAATATACGATTAGTAATCCCAGCAGTAGTACATGAGGTCCAAGATGTGTATGGATGATTAAGGACGGATGCTCATCACACTTAGGTTAGCTTAGATTCTCTTCTTCCATTCCCTCTTAGCTTAATCACAGTTACTTTCCATTGTCTCTAGGAGTAGCCTAGTGTTAGAAATCATATCATACACCTCACTCTAGACTAAACCATACATGACAAAGCAAATAGTAGTCTAGGTGGGAAGACAATGAACTATGATCAACAAGTAACTGTCTAGATACCACAACTAGTCTATCTGTGGAGTTCAACTGGATCATGCGTGAATGCTTGTATTTGTATGGTTGAGTGTAGGGGTACCTCAGCACTCTTCATGTGTGTTTTGCTAAATAGGTATGTGTTACATTCAACTCCTTAAGTGCCTAAGGACACTTTATGGCATGGTCATACAAAGACATTAAGGGCTAAAGCTTGCTTTGGGAAGTACCCACTTATATAACTATTCTATCTTATACATGCTAAGAAATTCTACATCATCTTGAACCTTCCAAAATCAATAAGCATCAATAAATACTTACCATATCATTTAAACTATCCATTCTGATAACATGGATTCATTACCTTTCTTACCCATCTTATGAACTTTTGTGCACTAAGATTCCTTCTTTATGAACTTCCAATGACAAAATTTCACAAAAATATGCATATATCCATCATCCAAACCCTTTGAGTAACCTTAAAACCTTCCAAACATACAAATGAATCATTTTTCCCATCATACCCTTATGAAAAGTGCAAATTTTTGGGCTCCAATATCAGGTCCTTGATAACAACTCTGCATCAATATTGAATCCCCAATGTCAGGTCCTTGATATTAGGTTTTCTAAAAAAGTATAAATACATGGGGACTTAGTTAAATTTTTCATCATTTCTCATTTGCACACAAGGGATATTTTTCAACTTTCCTTCTCTGATTTGAACTATGATCTCCTAGCTTTCCCAAGCCATATCTTCCCAGTTATTGCTTTGATTTTTGTGATTTTTGAACCTGTTTGATTCCAAAGTGCTCATCTTAATTTTGGGGGGTGCTAGTGAGGAAAATTTGATCCAGTTTTTCAAAATTTGTTAACACTTGGAAGGTATCTTAAGGGTAAGCATGAAGTGAAAGTTGAAATTTTTAGGAAACAATTAATCATATTAATGTCATAACACTCAAATAATAATCCTAAGAACCTATAACCATCATTATGATCCATACATAGGAAAAAATGGATAATTCTGAAGGGTTATAATGAAATTAACACTTATGGAATAACTTTTTGCAAAACTTTTCTAACTTTGCAATCTTGTAAACTAAGCCCTTAATCCAACTAAAGGTATGAGAAAGGAAGGGAGGTATAAAATTAGAGAATTCCTTTTAATTATTTCCAATTCCTTAATGATTGTAGATGGACCCAAAGAAAGGAGCACAAGAAGGAACCTCACAAGCTATAAGTAAATGACCAAGAGGCCAAGGTAGAGGCTAAACTAGAGGACAAGAACCAAAAAATGAAAAGCAAGAAGCCCAATCATTTAGCATTCATTAATAGACTCTTGCTATAGGATGATCAGAACAAGGAAAGGTAGAAGAATCACTAGTGCAAGGACAATGCCTCATGTTATCACAAGACTACCTCCAAGTAATTCAAGAAAGATCTATCTTGACCATAGTCATTATGAAGATGAACTTTGGCTTGTTCATGGAATTTACACTAGAGGAAGCAAAGAAACAACTTAAGGCATCAACATTGTGGCCTATTCTATCTAATAGTGGTGAATGGTACCTTGGAAAAACCTATCAGTTTTGGCATAAAAAACAAGAGGGTACCACTATTAACATTGGAGGAATCTTAGTCTCATTCTTAATCAAGGCAATAGCTAAAGCACTCAACATATCGAATGAAGGGGCAAGGGTAGCACATCTATCCATTTGATCAAATCCTAAAACTATAAAACTATGGCTAAAATGGGCTTATGGAAAAGAGGATAAGGTCTATAATGAGCTAACTCTAGAAGAAAAAATCTACTTAAAAACTAGCACCTATCACTTATTCGCAAAGGACTCAACTGGCTATCTACTTATGCAGCTAGAGGAGGTGAAATTATAATGGGAAAATAGAATGTCATCCCTTGTATAACTTTATTTTATGGAAATATATAGGAAGTTTGAAGAAAGGAAGGCAATAAAGCCAACACTTGCATTTCCCTACCTTATCAGAAAGTTGTGAAAATGAACTAGAATCATGGAATACACCAATGAAATTCCTAGGAGATCTCAAAATGCTCCTTGTGCTAAATTACTGAAACCTAAGCCATCCAAGAAAGATTAGGGTGAAAAACAAGAACAAGAACAAGAGAAAGAGCAACAACAAGAGTAATAACATCAGCAACAATAGAACAACAAGTACTAGCCACATATGTTCTATATGAAAAAGAGCTTTTGGATTGTAAAGATGCTTTGTAGAAAATCCAAGTGGCAAACATTGAACTTGAAGTAGTGAAGGCTATTTACTAAGGGCAAAAAGATGTAGTAGCAAACCTAGCTATAAGATTGACTGATTACCATGAACTACAAGAAGAGGCCTAAGCATTCGAAGAGGAGAGGAGGTAGTTCATTGCTTGGTATGTCAAGGTGAATCAAATGTTTCTGTAGCTACCATGCCCATGGGATGTACCTACTTAATCACATATTGCACAACAAGCATGGATAGTACATGATCCAAGGATAGAAGAGGAGAAACTTCAAGTGTTCCTCAACCAATACAAATTTTAGAAGCCTTATGACAATGGAACGCAATTGATGGAGGAGCCACCACCACCAAGAACTACATAAGGCTATATCAAGCTTCACCAAATTTTATTTTTTGATAAAGTTATCATGTCATATCTTTTGTCATTTTGTAAACATCACTACAGTAACTAAGAGTCATGTACATAGTAGTCAGTGTCATGTAAATCTGTCTCCCAATTTTGTAAGGAACTCCATCTTCATTTTTTTTAACTTGAGGAAAAGTTTTTAGTTATTCATGGAAGCATGATAAATCATATTTTGATCAACTATGATATCAAGCATTTGGTATTGGATCTATGGTATTACATCCCTAATATTGGGGCACAGGATATGATGGTGAATATATGATATCACAAACATGTGTAGGCCTATAAATATGACACTTAGGCACATGGTCGAAACAACAATTTCATTCCACCTTAGCAAAACCCTATTAGTTTGTTTTCTTGATTTTAGTACTTAGCACTCAGCAGTGTATGCTCACAATGTGGTGTGAAATGATTGTACAAAGTCTTTATTTGATCATCTTGTACTTGGACACAAGTGTGAATGGAAATAAAGGTTGAGATTAATTTTCACCATTGCAACATCCTCTTAGTTTTTATTGTTTACCTAGAATAATGTTTACTATTTTCACTTAGTCTACTAATTAATTTTTTATTAGTTATTGTTTACTTTCCCATGAACTTTACTTTTATTGTTGTTAAGCAGAAATGATATGATTGATTTTGAGTGTAAAGTGTGATTGTTTGGTTACCTAGTAGTATTGTTCACCCATTAGCAAGATACTTGGTAGTCCCAGTAATGATTACATAAGTCCAAGGCATGTGAAGAGAGTTAAGAATGGATGTCCATCACCTAGGCTAGACTAAATTCATTTGTTGTTTACTTAGACTTAGAAACCACTTTCATTTACCTTATGTTTACTAGGAGTAAAATGACCAACACAACATCAATTATCATACACCTCATTATGAGTTAAACCATACACATAAATTTTTACTAGCTCATGTGGAAAGACAATGATTGCGAACTTAAACCAATTGCTAGCATAATTACATTACCTTATCCATGGAATTTGATTGGGCTACATGTGAACACTTGTATCTCGTATGGTTGGGTGTTGGATTACTCCACAGCTCATCATCCTACAAATACAAAGTTTAGTATTCTTCTTCAATGTAATTAAATTTCCTTTCTATCACTTTCCATTTCTAACATGGTATTGAAACACGCTTCTTTAATTTTAGAGTTTACATAATCATTCTGCTAGTGTGTGATCATTTCATTATATAAGTTGTAGGAACAATTTTATAATAATGTCTTCTTAATCTTTAAGGCATAGGTGACTTATTTGTGAGCACTATGGATGGGCAAGCCATGCCATTGAAAAATGTTCCAAGCTTCATGGATATATCCTCTTGGGCACAAAATATGAAACTCTACTATGAATGCAAATTTTCGTAGAGGGCATGATAGTAAGAAAGTTGTGCCATTCTCTCTCATAAAAAAGTAGTACAAGCAACTCATTTTACACTTGAACAGCCACCAACATAGTACAAATTAAGTAGGTACCTTATAACTATAAAAAAATTTCTTTAGGTACTTTTGTCTACCTAGTCTTAGTCAATGATTCAACATCATGAATCTTTGATACTGAAGCAACTGATCACATGGTTAACTTATTTTCATCTTTCTTCCACATTACATCCAAAGTAGATACTTCTATAAAATTTTATGATGGTATTATTGTACCTATTTCCCATGTTAGAACTATGAATATATCAAACTCAATAGTTGTAAAGGATGTTCTCTATATTTCTTCCTTTAAATTCAATCCAATATTTGGTAGTAATGTATTTCATCATATAAATTACAAAGTAACCTTCTTCTCTATTTGGTGTATTATACATGAAGATGATTGAAGTGGGTAATGAAATTAATGGCCTATACCTTCTCATCCTTTTGCCAAGGTTTCAAATAAATCCCATAAAGATCTTTTTCATTTTGTAGTTTTTTTCTCATTTGATTTATGACATAAATAATTAGGACATTTGTCTAGTACCTGCACTTATTAGCCAAAAACACATCTGAAATTTCTATTTCTCATTCATCATATTGTGGTATTTGCCTAATTATTAAACAAGCTCAAATACCCTTTCCTTCAAGTTTTATTTTAATCATTGCACCTATTTTTTTGGTCAAGAGGCTAATTACTAGCTCCATCCAAGAGAGTCCACATTTGCCATAGTAAAATAATTTTATTATCATAATGGTGGGGGAGCTCTTTTAGTCATGTATTTTTTGTGTAATTTTCCATGGTAAATAAATAATTATCATCATAACAATGGGATAAGAGATGAACATTTTCATAAGAATTATTATATGTGAGAGTCAAACTACTTTATAACTTGGACTTTATCTTTGGAAGACCAATTCTTAGGGAATCAATTTGAGATTTTTTAATTTAAAAACTATAAAGATTTCTCTTGGCTAAATAATAGATATATATCATAAATAGATGGCTAAACTAGTAGTTAATTCATTGTGACATATGGGGTCCCTACAAAACACCTTCTCTGACTAGTGCATTGTACTTCTAGACTATAGTTGATTATTTTACTAGATGTACTTAGGTGTTTCTTATGTAACACGCAACTAAAATTCATTTTTTATTAAAATCATTTTTCAGATTAGTTAAAAAAAATTTGGTCATAAAATCTAACAAATTTGAAGTGATAATGGTATTGAATTCAATATGCATTTCTTTTATTAATAAAAGGGTATCGTTCATTAATGTAGTTATGTTGCTACCCTACAAAAAAATGGCATAGTTGAACAAAAAACATTGATACCTTCTAAATGTTTCCTAAGCATTAAGGTGTTAAGCTAATTTACCTTTACATTTTTTGGAGCAATGTATTCTCATCATTACCTATCTTATTATTCAAACCCTTATACTTGTTTTATCTAATCAAATACCTCATGGATGTTTGTAATTATAAAATTTGTTATTCTCATCTTAGAGTTTTTGGATGTCTATGCTATGCTAGTATGATTACCAATAAAGATTAAAATTTAACCTACAAGCTAAAATTTTTTTTTCTTGGTTATCCTTATGCTCAAAAAGGAAAACAAAGAAAATACATGATAACTTTTTGTTAACTCAACATTCTGCATCTTGATATTTGATATAAAAAGGTAACTTCTTCTTTGACAAGATAATGAGCTAACCACTTGAGCCACTTATTAAGAAAAGGGGAGTGCAAAGGGTGTCGACATAAAACGGAGAGAAAATAGTGTCCCTTCAACTTTTGACCTTTCAGCTTCTATAACAGCTAACCCTTCAACTTTCGTAATGGTTGACCCTTTAGCTACTATAACAATAGACCCTTCAACTTCTATAATGGTTGACCTTTCAACTTCTGTAACGGTCAAGTCTTCAACTTCTACAACTCTTTAACTTCTGGTATAATGTAATGATAGAAAACTAGAAATAGAATTTGGGTCACCACACCATACTCTAACAACCTCCACCTTGACATAAATTCCCTTATAAGGAAAAGATCTTCAATCTTCAACAAAAGGTCTCCTTTGTCTTTACCAATGCTAGCTCTTTGTATCAAAAATCCATCACCATTTTGCAACCCCCTTGATGTCCTCAAAATCTCTAACTTGGCTATTGCATTCCAACTGATCATACCCAACATCAAGCCATTCTAAAACCTACTGCAAAGTCTTAACAGACTCCTCCAAATGGGAATTTATTCTTTTGGCCATTGAAGCAATTTTTCCACCTTGACACAAATTCCCATAGAAGGAATAAATCTCCAATCTTTGACAAAAGGTCTCCTCTGTCTCCATTGCCACCAGCTCTTTTCATCAAAACTCCATCGTCATTCTACAACATAGTAGCCAACTTGATGTCATCAAAATCACTAACTTAGCTATCGCATTATGGCTAATCATAGCCAACATCAACCCATTATAGAACCTGTTACAAAGTCCTAAAGAACTCCTCCAAATGGAAAACTTGCTCTTCTAGCCATCAAAGTAGTTTCTCCACCTTGATGCAAATTCCCTTATAAGGAACAAATCTCCAATCTTCGACAAAAGGTCTCCTCTATCTTTGTCGCCACCAGCTCTTCATGTCGAAACTTCATCATCATTCTACAACATAGTGGCCACCTTGATGTCCTCACTAAGAATCAAATCTTAAACTTCGGACAACTTTAGTTTTTAATCTCTTAATGAACTGCTCACTGTAGTCACCATTGCAGACCAGCTATCAAGCATTGATGATAACAAGATCAATGCTTTGATTTCATTATCAAAGTTGATTTCCATAGAACTTAACTAACTTGTGATCACATTGAACTCATTGATGTGATCTATAACTGATGCACCTTCAGACATCCTCAAATTGAAGAATTAGTGCATCAGATATATCTTATTCGAGGTAAATGGCTTCTCGTACATTTCTAATAAGGCCTTCATCAAATCCTAAGTAGTTTTTTCATGAATGATATTGAACATAATGTTCCATGATAATGTCATACAAATCATCCCAAGAGCCTAGCGATCTAATAGTTCCCAATCCTCTTTGCTCATATGATTTGGCTTCTTCCCCAATAGCAGTTCATGCAACTTCTTTTGGTATAGATAATCTTTAACCTACATCTTCCAAAACCCAAAGCCCATCCCATTGAACTTGTTGATCCTTACTTTCCAATCCTTGGACACCATTTCTCCCACTAATCCTTTGCAAACCTTTCTCTAATACCAGTTTGTTAGGAAATGAATCAACCAAAATAAACAAGAATAAGAAAAACAAGCATGCATAGAACACACAGAATTGATGTGGAAACTCCAAATTAAGATGAAAACCATGAGCAGAAGCAAAGAGTTAATTCATTAGATCTAAGATTAAGAGTGTACTAAAAGGGAGTGATCCCCACAAAGGGTGATCCTCAAAAAAGGGGAAGTGCAAATGGTGTCTATAGAAAAGGGAGAAAAAATAGTGCCCCTTCAACTTCTATAACAACCGATCCTTCAACTTCTATAACAATTGGCCCTCCAACTTTTGTAATGATTCATCCTTCAAATTTTGTCACCCTTCAACTTCTGGTACAATGTAATGGTAGAAAACCAAAAATAGAATTCGGGTCACCACATCATACTCTAACATCTTATTGGTTTTAAGTGGTTGGAAGATTAGCCTCAACCTTGGAATTTCATAACTAGACTCCTATTAGAATTTATAGCTTTGAATTTTACTCTCTTAGTAAATATGCTTTATCAGTTTCCTATTGGAAGTCAAATCCTTTCATTATTATTAAGATTCTATCATTCTTATTATTGAGATAAGAAAAATAAGGTTTAGTAGTGCAACCGTTACTTGTATCTAAATTTACTAGTTTCAAAAATAGAAAAGAAGTGATGAGCGATGAGTATACCCTACACCCAACTATACAATCCCTAGGTGTTATGTTAGAACATGTTGTAATCTATGAATGGGACTAGCAAATTATCTAGGTAGTTAAATGTAAGATTGTGGGTTGTTGTCTTCACATTTACACTAGTAGTAAATATTATCTTCATATGATTTACTCTAAGGTGACACATACCATCATGATATTATTGAGCCCTTAATAACATTAAGAAAAAATATAAAGATTAAATAATTAATCAAATCAACAATAACATAAACTCTAAGGTAGTCTAAAGTGATAAATGTTTAATTCCCAGTCTACCGTACAAGTCTTCAACTAATGTATTTCCCATTGGGATTACCAACTGATTCGCTAGTCAGTAGACAAAGTGATATCATTTTTGGGATTAGTAAATGAATATACATTACACTTAAAATCTATTGCACTCATTCCACCATAAGATTATAGTGCATTAGGAATGTAAATATTATGGTAAATTATGATGAAAGTAAATGTAACAAAGAAAATTTATTCTTAGTGAGAGTGTTGTAATGGAATGTAATCAATCTTGATCTTTATTATTGTTCATAAAATATGTCAATGTACATCCTACTTGAATACATATGTTGTACAATTGATTGAAGCCATGCTACAAATACTTGCTAATTGCTACAAGAATGGAGAAAATAAGTTGACAAAGTCGTAGTACATACTGATTGAATGGTGTTATATATGTGATGGAAGAACCATAGTTATAAATATTTATTGTTATTTCTATATTGAATTTTTGATATAGAATCTTAGTTTGTACTACCATAATTGACCAATAATGATATATTTAATGCTCATCATACCTGCATGAGTAACCAAAAATTCATTCTTAAGTTATATAAAATTAGGACAAAGTTTGTTATAAATTTGTGGGAGTGATACTAATTGAATAACTAATTGATCAAGATTCAAGTAGCATATTAAAAAATTTATTTGAGTGGTTTTGATAAAGAATGATAAAAAATATACAAAATTTTAAAAGTTTCCCAATCATCATTTTATCTCATTTCATCTACAAACACAAATGCATAGTGATGAGAGATTTTAAATTAATTTCCTCAAATTTTTTACCATCCAAGGTATTAGTGTCATTTAAAAGTTTTATTTCATATAATAAATGAATAAAAAGATTAAACTTTTAAATTTGAAAGATTGTTCAAGTGCATATTTGTAAAGAAAAATAAATTTAGCTTGTTAAGATTGATCCTTGACTAGAATAACCTTATATAAGTTGTAGCAAAGTAGACAAGCATAACATAGTTTTTTTATTAATGTATATTATAAGGAATAACATAGTAGTTTTAGATTTTAATATCATTTGATACAGAGTAATTAATTAAGCATTTACAAATTTTCTAATTTCCTTTCAGCCTTAGTGTAATGACCTTTTAGTGATGGAATATCCACTCCATTTAAAAGTGAGTTGTTAGGGTGGTATACAACATAACATTAACTTAATGTAGAATAGACATATCTAGGCTTCATTGCATGTCATAGCTTATGGTTGTTCTATCTTAATTGTAAGTTCTCTCCATGATTGAGATTTTTTTCTTTCTGAGTGACCCATTGCCAACCATTAGTTTATAGTCATGTATGCAAAGTGTTTACAAAATATATTGCTATGTGTAGGGATAATAACCTTTTGTCCCTAATATTTTTACCTAATGGAACTACCTCACTTATCTAGGCTAGTACATGATTTGTTATTTGTGGATAGGTAGCAAAGTTATCATCAATGATTTGGTGAATATGTGGTAGGATAAAGGCTCACTTGGTTGATAGACCATTTATTAAAACCATATGCATGGATTGATCTTATCCATTTTTTACTAACATTTGAGAGTTCTGTAAGCTAGTGAGTATTGCCTTTTGGGAACATTAAAACACTTGGTGGCATGGGATTCAAGATAGTTTTAAAATTAGTAAATATGACTTTACAGGTATGGTCAAGATCATATTATGATAAATAGATGGTCAATATTTTTATTAAAACAACCCTAATTGCTCATAGCACCACCTTTACTTTAGTGAAGGAACCCATTATAAGTGTTCTATTATATGATTACTTTACTACTACTATATTATTAGTATGATTAATAGGAAGTTTGATTATAATAATATGTATTCAAATGTTCAATATTTTGATTGAAATGACCTTCATTTATAACTTAGGATTTTTAGAACAACCTCCACCTTAATGATGAGTAAGAATGTCCAATGATATGACTACTTGATTACTACTATATTTATAAATTGACTTTATTAGTATATGATGAGCAACAAGTAGTCCCAACATCCAACCATATGAATCACAAGTGTTACACTAGCAATCTAGTTGAATTCCATGGACTTAGCTCCTAAATGCACTGATGGGTAAAGACAGTGACTTAGAGATGCAATCGTTGTCTTCTTTGCTTTACTTGTGTAAGCTCAGTTGTATGATTAAGTGTAAGCCAAGGGACATGATTTTTATGTATATTTTATATTTTATTTGATTTAATTATTAATTTAAAATAAAGGTAATTAATTATAAATTAACTAATTAACTATCCAGTGCCTTAATCTAACTATCTTGACATAAGCATCAAGGCCCACTTTCCATTTACATCCTGAACTTCCTCTAATGCTACTAGGTTACTAAGTGTCTATTGCTGGGCATACCAAATAGCTACTACTAGGATTACCAACTATTAAGTGGTATGTTTGAAGTGGTCATAATTATGTGTTATTATTAAACATATTAATTAATTGAATATGTGAATGTAAAGTGCATGAATAATCAAGTGCATGGAAGTGAACTTTAGTCTATTCTAAGTGCCACAAGGAGTTTCAAGAATCTCATCTTTATTGCTATCACATCAAAGTGTCAAAGTACATTGATGCTCAAATAAGAATCTATACAATCCTTGAAGTCCTACTACCAGACACTCAAAAGTTATTCTAACTCTCAACTAAGAGAAGTACAAGAGCTTGGCTAAGCTACTGACATAACATTGCCCATATTTAGTGGGTATGCACATATATATAGGTAACACTAAACATTATGTTAATGCATCTATGTCAACACATCAAACCATGAGTTGATGAGGCTATGTCAACAAGGTTACGTTGCATCAACAAGGCTAAATTGATGTGGTTGCATCAACCCTGCAAGATCACTATAGCCTTGTTGACATAGCCTATCAAATGATTCATCATACCCCTACAATTGAGTGAAAACTCATCCTTGAGTGAAAAAAAGTAGGATCAAGCTTCTAAAAAAATTGGGAAGGTATGAGATTATTGATTGATAGACTCTAACTAACTAATTTTAAGTGTTAGATTGTATGAAATTACAAAAATTACAAAAATGGATGTCCTCAAGAATAAAATTGGACATCCTTACAAAAGGTTAGTAGCTAGGATCCTCTCATTGCTGAAGATGAAGAGAAGATTAAATAGTGCTAGGAGGTGGAGGCTCTTGGAATGCTAAAGGACCTTCACCATGATCTAGCACTCATGGTGGTGGTGGCTGAGGTTGAGGCTATCTTGCTACAACTTCTACTTCCAGTGAAAGATGAAAAGCTTCCAATAATCCATTCATCTTCTTCTCCTTCTTCAATGGATCATACATAGTTCATGTAGCTTCATTAATATGGGTTGGCATGCAAACATCCCATGAACAAGGCATTTTAGAGAACAACTCCTTCACATTAACAAACCATGCTACAAATTATTTACATTCAACATCAAATTATTAACAAACCATGTTTTGTACCTCATGGTAGTCATTCATTCTTCTAGCCAAGTCCTCAACAACCAGTTATTGATATATAAATTAGCTCTTGAGGACTTTAAGCTAAATATTAGCTATTTCCAACTTCTATTTATTATTCTTATGGTGCTCAAACTTAGCCTCATAAAGGAGGTATGAGCTAGCCACATGCTTTTCCAATTCTGACCTTAGCCTACTAGCTGTTAGCATCACTAAGTTTGCATAGTAGAGGTTGGCAAGCTTCATATATTCTATCATTTCATTGATTTGCAACTCCTTCAGGTGGATTTGTGCTTTGTTTTAGGTATTTAGACCATTAAAGATCAACTACTATACATCACCTATTTACTAGAGTTGATAGAGGGCCTCATTCACCTTTGCCTTGGCTAATTGGATCTCCTTCTCATTCATCTCTTTAAGTAGCCTAACATGATCACTGTAATGATTCTTAACTCTTTTGAACTTCAAGCCCTCATTTTTCTAGATGGCTACCTTGATGATCATTTTTTGATGAAGTGTCTAGATATCCTCCACTAACAAATTCCTATTTTCTTCCACCAACCTTCGCAAATCCATGTTTACCTTGGCAACCTGTTTCTATTGCTATCTCACAAATTCAACCATCTAGTTTTTTTATTTCTTAATATTGTGCAAGTGGTATTTGGTCAAGATCAAGTTCTCCTTGCAAACTTGCACGAGGTCCTTATCGATGTGGTTAGAAAGTGTTTTTGATAAGGATGTGTCAAAGATTGCCATCTCTTTGGCATTCTTAGCCTCTTTTAATTTATTTTAAAGCAATAGAAAAGCTTCATCTCATGTCATAGATTGGTTAAGAATGTAGGTATCAGCTAATTAAGCTCTTAGTTCTACAACCTCAATAGCCAACCATCGATTCTCACATATGGTTTCCTTGAGTTAGGCATTTTCTAGGATGAGGTTACCCTTAGTTTCTAGTAGCTTTGATTGGATCATTGTGATTTCTTTCAAGAGATCAAAGATCTCTGGAAGTGGTTTCTTAGTTCCCACAATTCAATCCAACACTTCCTTGTGTTGGATTGCACTAAGCCTCATACTCCCTACTTTTGCAAAAGCATGTACATCCTTGAGTGTAGTCATGTTTGAAATGACTGTTGTAGGAGCATTTAGTGCTTTCTCCACTCTATTAGCCACCACATATACTACTATTTCCTACCCACAATGCTGCATCACTAGGATGATAACCCCCTCATCCTCCTCCAACTGCACCAAGAAGGTTTTGATGTTCTTAGAAATTTCTAGAAACTCTTGTTGCCCAAGGATGGATATCATAATCTCTCATGTACTTGGATTTGATCTCATGGGCCCCTCCATTCTTTGGATGAAAAATAACAGGGCAGTCTCTTCCAAGTAACTTATGATAATGATGACTTCATTAAGATGGCTCAATGACAACAAATAAACCAATGGCTCCCCACCACTTATCTCACTTGGTTGCTGCTACAACAACTATTCATGTAATTCCCTCATGTGCTCAATAGTAGCATGAGCCTTTGGCATTGTCTCTTCAATAGCTGGTGGTGTTGCTACTCACTCCTTCTGAAGTAGCTTAGTAGCTAATTTTTCTTTCATCATCTCTTGCCAGGAAGTAGTAGGAGCATGGTAGAGTGTATCATTTGCATAATGGGTTATGCCTCCCCTTCTACAAATGTTTTTGATTAGGAATAGGAAGGGGAGTGTCTTCCTTCCTCACTCATTTTCTTTAAGGCACTTCTCTATCTCCACGAAGATGATCTAAGGAAGGTTAACTGGGAATTTACCACTTAGAGCAACACACACACAAGTAGAGAAGGCTGTGACTTTTCGAGCTCTCACCATTGGGTTCAACTAGTAGGCCATAATTTTAAAATAGACTTTCTCTACCTTGGTGAGTGCACTTTATTCCTTACGATCAACCCCATAGCATCATTGGATTCATTTCTTTTTGGATTTTGGATCCACTTGTGTAGGAATCTTCACCACTATTTCTCTAATGTCAGTTAGTACGAGGGCCTCTATAATGGCCTCAACTTAATAGGAAATACTGATGTCCTTGATCTTGATTGTGGCATCCACTTGTTGGTTGTTCTAGAAAAGATAGGTTTCTCCCATGTACCGCTCCCTCTTGGAAGTGAGGATGGATCACATGGAGGACCCTCGTAATTGGGTCTTAGCCTCTTCTAGTGCCAAGTCCAAGAAGGAACCAAAGTTAAGTTCATAAAGAACCAAACTCTACACCTCCTTAGAACAACTTCATTCAAGGTAGGCCTCAATCATTATGACCTCCAAATTTGGCCCAAGCCTTAGCACCTCATCTTGCTTGAACTAGCCTATTTCTACTATAGGGATCTAATGGACAGATTCCACTATAGGCTCCTCTCAAAGAGGTCCTATCACATGCACTTTAGCTTCTTTGTCTTGGGGCTATTGTGGCTACTAGTCCCTTCCTTATTTTGGCCACTTCTTCCTTGGATGGGATGGTCCTTCTCCCTGTGGTCCCTTTTTTGGTATCATCTATGTCACAAACATAACAAGTGATTATTGTTTCATGTATACCTTTTAATACTTTGGATACCCTTTCTCATTTGGCAAGTTACACATAAGCTAGTTATGATCATGGTAGATTGATTATTTTATTATTATTTTATTCATTTCTCAACCCAAGTTTGTTGATGAGCTTTAACTTGGTATAGATTAGTGAGGTTTAACCTTGGGAAGTTAGAAAAGTTTGAAATATTTTCCATCATAAACCATAGGTTTGTGGCCCCCACAACATAAAGCTCACCTTTAATAGGATAAATCAGATGAGCAATTGGCACATTATGTTGCTTGAAAGGCTTTGGGCTTTGAAATCTTCAAAAACACCCCTTGTGTTATGAGAAAAATGTGCAAAAATAGCTAAGTCCCAATAGGCATTTTTAGTATTTTCCCCTTGCATCAACAAGGATGCATTAACATAGCCATTGATCAATTTTTTCATATGAAAAAAAAAACTATGGGAAAAGAATTTTTTTAATGAAATTGGAGTCCATAGAAAGCTAGAAAAGCCTAGAATAAGGAAAAATCATGGAAAAGGGTTTGGAACTTGTTGGAAAAAAGAGATTGGGATGGATTTTGATTGCCCAATATTGTAAAAATTGGATGTGCTAAGGTGGAAAACAATGGATTTGAAAGCAAAATGTCTAGGAAATGAGAAATCTAATCATCTAAGCCAAATAGTATGCAAGTGGGTCCTCCCCATAGCAAGCTCATGCCTTTAATTCCCTTGCATGCCCTCATAACAAGGAGTCCATATGCACCAAGGATGATTAATGGCCATGGATTATTAAAAATCCAATCATCCAAGAAACCATCAAAGAATAAAGACATAAAAACAGACACATTGATTAAGCATGCCAACAAGAAATTAGGTGAAAAATGTTTTGAAGTGATGAGGATAGAGAGAATGAAATGGAGTTCCTCATTTTGATCACATGAAGTCCTTTGTGAAGGTTGTGACTAAGGTGACCTGATATCATCTCGTCCTTAGGTGGAATCAAGATCATCCACTCCAAGTGACTTTGCATTGATACTTTGAGACCATTCAACCCCCTAGAGCTCATGGAAACCCTCAAAGATCACCCACCATTGCAAATAGAGAAGAAAAGAGAAGTAGGAAGTGAAAAGAGCCTTAGTCAGAGGGGTTCCTTCAAGAATGGATAACATCTCTTTGTAGCCCCATAACCAATGCTTGTAGACCATTATTTTATCTAAGGAATGTTCTCTGAATTCTCATGTGTGTTGTATGTTTTTTCATGGGAACCACACCATGTAAAGACATTGCTTCCTATTATTGGTTGACATTAGGAGAGGAATTGATGAGAATACCCATAAAACTTCAAATAGTAAGTAGGTAAGAAAGGTGACAAATCCCCTTGAAGCTACACCCTTGCAAATTCCACTTGATTTGTTCTAAGTCCAGAGGGCACCAAGGTCTCAAGTTCTTTATAAGGTTATTATCAAGAAAGGACCTCATGCTTCCAAAATGAAAGAACACTATAGAGTTTTACTGGAATGGGTAAATTACGTGAGTTCACTACCAAATAATGTGAGAAAACAAACATCTAATTAATTAATGTCAAAAGTTCAACGATGAAATCCAATCATTAAGCAAGCAATTTAAACAACAAAGTTCAATTAACCACCATCAATTAACAGTTGTGTTCAGCATCAAATTTTGTATGTCAATAAAGAACAAAAAGACATGGAAGAAAATCCAAATAAAGAAAAATATAAAAGAAATTGTAAAATACTTAGAAAAATGGAAAAATATATGAATAAATGATGTAAAACAAAAAAGTTAAAAACTGAGGAGCCAATTATAGGATGTTATCAAGATTGATGATCTCCCCCATGACAAAGTTGGAAGGGAGAGATTCAAAAGATTAAGTGTGCTTGCCCATTGGTTGAGGCATCATTCTCACCGATTGTTCTTATCTCTAGGAAAGGTTTAAGTTGTTGGATGTTGACTAATAATCTCTTATTTGAGCTAGCAAGATGATAGATCATCATGACCCTAGATGGGAAAGTTTCATGTATAATGTAAGGGCTCTTCCATAGCATTTCAAATTTGGTATGTTGAGGTACATGCATGGGGTTCTGGTATAGCACCTTATCTTTAGGTTGAAACTTTACTTTCCATATTCTATGGTCATGGAATTGCTTGTTATGTGCCTAGTGCACTTCATTCAATGATAGGGCCACTAATATATTTTTGTCTAGCATGTTGAGATTCATTAATCTTTCTCTTTGGATTAGACTTATATCCAAGTCAAGGTCACGAGCCATTGAAAGTGTCCAAAGCTCAGCTTGGATTGAAAAGGTTGGAAGTTTCCCATACACTAACTCATAGGAAGAATAACCAATAGGAATTTTTTACATTGAATGATAAGCCCAAAGAGCATTGTTGAGTTTATTGCTCTGGCCATCCTATATTTACTAATTATGTGTGTTTTCATAATTTTCCTATTGGTGACCTTAGCTTGACCGTTGGCTTGGTATGGAGTTGTTAATTTATGTTCAACCACCAAGTGGCACTAGTGAAGTAGGTTCTGTTATCTAAAATTAGTGCCTATGGCACACCAAACCTATTTACAACATTTTTTTATACAAACTATGCCACCATTGAGGATATACAACTGGTGACAATAGCAGCTTTAGCCCATTTGGTATAATAATCAATAGCCATGATGATGAATGTCGTTCCATTTAACATAGGGATGATGGACCTCATGAAATTAATCCCTCAAAGACTAAAAGGATTCAGTGGTTAGATCCACTTTTTAGGCCCTTCTATACATGTGGTCATCCCTCCATTACATTAGCATCTATCATAGGAATAGAAGAAGTGATGGAGATCCCTAAAGATTGTGGGCCAATAATACCCCATCATGAGGATCTTAACAGTTGTTCACCTCCCAACATAGTGGCCCCTACAAAGGCCTTTGTGTGCATCCTAGAGAGCTTGAATTTGATTTTCATCAAGGACATACCATCATACTAGGCCATCCATGCAACTCTTGTAGAGGTTTCCTTTGATTTTCATAAATTGTTTGGCCTGATGAAGAAACTATTGTTTTTTCTTGTGGTCACACTCTTGTGGCATCTCTTATGTGAGTTGATAGGAGACGATGTTATAGTACCAATTTATTTGCTTGGTATCTAGCTTATTAACAGCACCAATAGTGAGGAGTTCATTAGGAAATTGATCAGACACTTGGCTTTCATCCTTCTTGATGTTCCATCGTAACCAAGACCAGTGATCAGCCACCACATTCTCAACCTCCTTTTAATCTATCATTGTTAAATTGAACTCTTAGAGGATCACCAACCACCTTATGACATGGAGGCTTACCATTGGCTTATTCATCAAGAACTAGATGGCATTGTAGTTGATGTGCACAAAAAATTTGTATCCAAGCATATAGTTTCTTAAATTTCTTCAACATATACACCACTACCATGAGCTCCTTTTAAATGATGATGTAGTTTAGTTGTGTGTCCACAATGTTCCTACTTGCACAATGGATATAGTATGAATGTTTTTGATCATCCATCTACGTAAACACGGCTTCCAAGGCATAATTTGATGCATCCATCATGATGTGAAATGACCTAGATCAATCTAGTGCTTGTAGAATTGGAGTTTCTATGAGTTTCTACTTCAACTGTTGGAATGTAATCTCACATACCTTGGTCCAAACAAACTATGCATATTTCTTTATAAGCTCAACTAACAACTTGGCGATTTTTGAGAATTTTTAAATTAAGTGCATGTAGTAATTTGTGTGACCAAGGAATGACATTACATCTTTCACTATTTCTAGTTTTATGGTTATTTCTTGGATGATCCTTATTTTCCTAAGTCCACCTCAATCCCTTTTTATGAAATCCTATGCTTCAAGAAAATGTCTTCTTGGACCATTAGGTGGCTCTTTTGCCAATTGAGCCTAAGGTTTGTCTCCACACATCATTGAAGCACTTACTCAAGGTAGTCCAAGGCTTGCTCAAAGGTAGCCCCATAGGTAATGAGTCATTCATGAAGACTTCTATCCCACTACTTATCTACTATTGGAAAATTCTTAGGAGCAATTTCTAGAATGTAGTGAGTGCATTGCATAGACCAAAGGGCATCTTTTTGTATGAAAAATTTTCCTAAGGATTTGTAAATTTTTCCTTGGCCCAGTCCTTTGGTGCAATCTAGATTTAGTTATAACCATTATAATCATCTAGAAAGGTGTAATAACAATGCCTCACAATGGTGTTTAACACTAAATCCACAAATGGCAATGGAAAATTATCTTTTTAAGTTACCATATTTAACAATTGAAAGTTTATACAGACTCTCCACTTTCCTTCTTTCTTTGGTACAATAATGAGTGGGGTAATTTATTCACTATCCATAATGGGGTAAATGAACCTATCCTTGAGGAGTTGCTTAATCTCCTCAACAATTTTTTGGAGTTTTAGTTTTATGAATCTTTATGGATACCTCTTTGATTTAATGGAGAAATCTATATAAATTTTGTGCTAGTATATCTTAGGATCAACTCCTATTAGCTCATGATATGACCAAGTAAAGGCTATTTGTTCATCGTTTTCAACAATTTTCTCTTCTTTTAGAAAGAAAGTGTGGCATTGATGACTACCATCTTACCATTATTTAGAAATGCATATTCTATTCTTGTCAATAGAGCTTTTAACTCAAGGGGCTCTTGCTTGTAATTTTTAGGGATCTCCAACTCTTCCCAATCGATCTCACTTTGTGTATCTGAGGGTTGACAATGGAGCTACTCTAATTTGTCCATGCTTTCAACATAGGAGCTGGTGAGGCTCT
Organism: Gnetum montanum; assembly: GCA_015680685.1. Lineage (NCBI taxonomy): Eukaryota > Viridiplantae > Streptophyta > Gnetopsida > Gnetales > Gnetaceae > Gnetum > Gnetum montanum. Next base: position 745,162 of record MNCI01012011.1, read on the forward strand.
CAGCTGGTTTCATACATATTGTTGATTCAATCTCATTATCTATTGTCAGAAATTGGATACCCTTCTATTTAGTGGTTTTTGCATGCATGTACCTTTGAATTATTGTCATCTCTAAATACTAACTGCATGCCTGAAATGATGTGCCTTTGATGGTCCATAGTCTTTGCACACAATTCCACCCTATGTCATTGTACGCAATGCATAAAACTCTTTTCTTCTAAATCTTTCCAAATTCATTTTCCTTAAAAATATTTAAGAAAATGTCTCGAATCCCAAACTTTTCTCTTCCCATTGATGATATGAAAGTCTCCTTTAGAGTTCTTCACATGGATCACCAGAAAATCAATAGGATAGAACCATCCACAAATGGTGGTCATGATGTCTAATGAGCAGCTAGGTACCCCTATGCCCAACTATATGAATCATGGGCATTCACACATGACTCAGTCGAATTCCGTAGACTGAAAGCACTTAACATACACCAGACCCTAACTAGTGAAACCTTGGGTTAGAATGGTCATTGTCCTCCTAATCTCACTTGTGAGGTTCTGTTTACGATGGTTAAGTGAGATTAAGACTAATGATTTTTATATCTTTTTGCATATCTTTTGGCGGCTAATTTAAGGTATGAAAAGTAAGGAATAAACTATTATCTAATCCATAATTATCCTAGCTTGTACTTTAACTATTCCTAGCATAAGTATCTGATCCCATCTTCCAAGCATGATCTGAGCATCTCCTAACACTTTTGGGTTACCATACATTAAGCGTCATTGGGCTTACCAAGTGTTTGATTTACATTCAAGATGATCATACTTATGGCCTTTACGAACTACGAATAAGTGATAGCGACTAAGATAACAACAATAGAAACTTAAGTAATTAACAGGTAATTAACAAAGCATAAACATATTAAACTATTGAATGCATAAAATAGCTAAGTCCAAATGCTGTGAGGAATGCTTGAATAGTTCGTCTTTATTGTCATCATGCCAATTGATGAGTGGCAAGGTACCCCTACACTCAACCATATGAAATGAGCATAGCACGCACGATCCGGTCGAACTCCATAGACTAAATGCCTAAACGCCACAAGGAACACTTGGGGTTAATTAGTCGTTGTCTTCCTAGACTTACTTGTTGTTGTCACGGTGTATGGTTAAGTAAGTCCGAGGTATATGATTTTTTTGGTATTTTCCAATTTATCTCCTATGCTAAACGGTGAAGGGTTGAGAGACTAAAACTAATTCTAACTACAGTGCTAAGTCCTAGCATCAACATCCGTTCCCACTTGCCATACACACCTTGAACTGTGCAACTGTGGCTACCAAACGCTAATCGTTACTGGGATTACCACATGTAACGCACGTGCTTGAAGCGATCGTACTGATGCACCTAACTAATCTAAGTGTGACAAGAAGCCGATTCCTTGACTAGCCGTACACATCTGGAGATGCTCATAATCAAGTCATACTTGTCCCACGTTCTAGGAGGAAAGGGTGAGAGAATCTACTCGCGATGAGTAGCCGATTCCTTGGCTAGCCGTACACATTCGTCAACGCTCGTAACCAAGTCGTACTCATGCCGTGTTACTAGGAAAGCAATAAATAACATTAATTAACCTATCCATGCACTGCAAGGTTTATCCACAAAGCTCGTCTTTATTGTTGTACACAACTTGCGTTTAGGTACAAAGCTACTCGAATAAAGAACCGTTCACTTGGGGGACTCCTACTGCGAGCACATGGAAAATATTCTATCTCTGGGGTGATCAATCCACCAGAGCTTCGCTACTTTACACCTATGATTCAAATGAGGGGAGTGCTGCCTCTTATTTATAGATTTAGCGGCAAACTGTGATATCGCGTACGCTATATCGCAGGGAACGACGCGATATCGCGTAAGCGATATCGCAGGGGATGCGATATCACGTCGGCCACGATATCGGGTACACGATATTGCTGCTTGTGCAATCTATGTCTCATCACCAATGGGCTCAGATACATCAATTCTCAAATAAAGAGCCAATCACTTTTCTTACACCTGTTGCAGGCACTTGGAAAATATTCTATCTCCTATGGTAACAAACTCCAAGATCTTTGCTACAACTAACTGAAAGATGCCTAAATGAGGTGGAAGGTCATCTTATTTATAGGCTAAGATAGGCAGCTACTTAAATGGGGCCATGTTGACGTAGGGAGGCTACGTTGATGGGCCTGTGTCAATGCGGCCATGTATACGCGGCCTCGTCAATGTATTGACTTAATGAAACTTCATCATACCCCCATGACTGAGCAAAAACTCATCCTTGAGATACTTTACAATTTGAAAGGTATGGATTCTTATTTACAACACACATGACTTAAACACATACATGACACACACATGACACAACATGACTTTGACCAAGTGCCTGAGTTACAGAGAAGGACAATTACAAAAATGGCAGTGTTCAAAGACAAAATTGAACACCTTGTTGGTCTTGGAGCCTCTACTGTGTAGGATGATGCACAAAATTGCTACAGAAGATTAGACCATCCCTAGGGGCGGTGGTTCTAATGGACCTTCTCCAGCCTTTCACCCATGCGTTGGTGGCGGCATGGATGGCAGTTGCCCTACAACAGCTGCAACTTCTGTAGGTAGCCAAAAAGCCTCTAATAGAGCCCTCATTTTTTCTTCCTTGTTTCGAGGATCGTTCACAATCCAGGTAGCTTCTCCAATGTGTGCCAGAGCTAGAACCTCCCAAGGGCATGGCAGCGCTGGAAGGAGTTCCTTTAAGTTGACAGACCAGGCTATGAATTTCTTGCGTTCAATGTCAAACACTCAGACTGATGCCTACAGCTACTAATAGTCATTCATCCTATAGCCCAGGTCCTCTGTGACTGTTCGTTGACCTTCAAAGCTTATGTGGAGGACCTCAAGTTCCGCGTTTGCTGTTGCTACCTTTTACTTCGTTGCCTTGTGCACCTGGAACTCTCCCTCGTATAGGGAATACAAGGTGACCACTTGCTTTTCTAATTCAGACCATGGTCTTCCGGCTGTGAGCATAGCCAAGTTTGCATATCGGAGGTTGGCAAGTTCCATGTATTCTGTCATCTCCTCAATTTACAGCTCTTTTAGGCAAATTTCAGCTTTATTGAAGTCATTTAACCCATCAAAGATACGTTGCCATGCATCGCCTCTCTCTCGGAACTGCTGGAGTGCCTGGTTCATCTTGGCCTTTACGACTTGAATATGCTTTTTGTTCACTTCCTTCTACAATCCCACTTGGTCCTTGTAATGATTTTTAACTTTTTTAAATTTTAGGGCCTTATTTTTTCAAGCAAAAATTTTTATTACAGACTTCTATTACAATGCCCAAACCTCCTCCATTAACAAATTTCGATTTTTAGTTGCCAACCTCCTTATGTCAACGTTCACCCTAGCTAGCTCTTCCTACTATTGGTGGATGAAAGTTTTCATGTGTTCATTTTCTACACCAACATTACACAAGCGATAAACTTCTGCGGTCAGCCGTATGTTCTCCTAGCGAACCTCTGCCAAGTCCTTTTCTAAGTGATATGCTTGAGAATCTACTAAGGACTTGTTAAAGATCATCGTCTCTAGCACATCCTCAATGACCTAAAGTTTAAGTTGAAGCTGTTGAAAAGCTTCATCTCTGGTGATTTTACGGTTGAGGATGGCTGGATCAGCAAGTTGGGCTCGTAATTAGGCTACCTCCATTGCTAAGCGTTGACAAGCATCTTGAGTAGCTTCAAGTTGCCCTTCTAAAACGAGGCTCTTTCCCCTTTCTGAGAGCAGCACTGACTAGGTTACAGTAATGTTTTCCAAAAGATCAAAGGCATCTGGAAGTGGTTTCCCAATTCCCACCAGTCAGTCCAACACCTCTTCATGTTGGGCTGCATCAGTATTGCTACGAAAAGTTCCAATAGACACATGTACATCTTGTAGTCCATGAATGTTTGGTATAGGTGCTATCAGTGCATTCAGAGCTATAGCAATTGTGTCAGCAACCACTTTAGTTGCAACTTCCTATCCCTGGTGCTGCATCACCAAGACCGTCGCCCCTTCACCATCTTCCAAGCGTACCGAGAAGGTAGCAGCATTTCCTGAAATTTCAGGGAACAGCTATTCTATTAACATTGTTACCTCTCAGATGCTTGGATCTGTTCTAGTTGGAGCTTGTGCTCGGTTGGTGGAGAATACTGACCCTACCCTTTTAAGCAAGCTAATTGATTGAGCCACTTGTTCTAGGTGGCTCATGGTAGGACGGTAGACCGAATGGTCTTCTCCTCCACCAGTCCTACCAGATTTCTCTTGTTGTCTAGAGAGAATTTTCCGGATCTTGCAGATGTATTCTGTCATGGTTTTCGAGCTTAGCTGTGTTATTTGTGTAGGTGGTGGAGGTGGCTGGTACTCCTCCTCTATCTGTGTGGTGGTAGGAGTTTTATCTTTCATCATCTCTTGCCACAAGGCAATTAGGGCACGTTGGACTACATTGTTGGAATATCGTGCTATCCCCACTCGTTTGCACAACTTTCGGATTAGGCAGGGAAAGGGGAGAGCTCGTCTTCCATGTTCATTCTTAGTGAACCTCTTTTCAATCTCCAGAAATAGTAGCTATGGAAGACTCATGGGAAACTTTCCAATCAAGGTGACACATGCACGGGTGGAAAAGGCCGTGATTTTACTAGGTCTTACCATTGGGTTCAGGTGGTAAGATGCAATCTTTGAGTACACTCTTTTCACAGTGGTTAGGAAGCCGAATTCCTTGCACTCTACCCCATAGCACCATTTGGTCCATTGTGCCTTTACCTCTGGATCGGCCTTCTTTGGAATTTCAACCACATCTGCCCCGATTTTAGGTAACCCCAAAGCCTATGCTATCGCTTCTGAAGAGTAAGAGACATAAATATCTTTGATTCTTACTCTAGACCCTGGTTGCCAATTCATCCAGAAGAGATAAGTTTCTCCTAAGCACCATTCACCACTAGTTGTGATGATTGGCCACATCGGAGAGTTCTGCAGTTGGAGCCTCATGTCTTCTAGCGCATTCTCAAGGAATGGTCCAAAATTTAGCTCTTGAAGGACCATTCATTGCATCTTGTGTGGTGTGATAGCATCAAGGAAGGCTTGGGTCAGGGTGACCTCAAGCCATGATGCTACCCAAGGGGTCTCATCCTTGAGTAATTTCTAGCCGAGAATCTCCTCTTCGGGAATCTGATGAACAGATTCCACGTCAGGTCTTTCACAGAAGGGCCTAGTTAGATGTGAGTCCTCCGCATGTGCTGGCAGTTGCACACCTCGTCCCCTTCCTATGTGTGGACGCTTGTCCCTTGGTTGTGATGATCTTTCATCCCTTGGGTGCCATCTGCAATCAACATAACTGCCTGTTAGACCATTCATAAGTAGCTTAAGATGGTCTGTATATACCTTCTCAGTTTGACCAAGTTATGTTGTTGGCACAAGCACACTATTAAGTCTTTCGGAGTGTTAATTTATGGGTTAGGGCCAAAGTTTTTATAATTAACCAATTAATTAACTAATCAATTAATTACAGTTAATTTCACAAAGGCACCACCCCCACACGACTGAGAGCATACCTCTGGTTGCGTAAAAGGACAAGGATCGATTGATGCGGACTCGTGACGAAATGTAGGTGCATTGGGAAAGGTTAGGAAAGAAATGGCAAAAACTCCCCTCAATTTGGTCCCAAATGATAAAATTTTCAAAGCGCAGTGGGTGTATATATAGGGGTTAGGTGCTGTGTTGACGGGGCCATGTATATGCTTCCACGTATACACAGGTACTACGTTGATGGGGCCCCATCGACGTAGGGGTGTTTACCCATTGACCAACCCATATAAAACCCGAAATGATGAATTTGAAACACCAAATTGGGACGATTGAAGCATGTGAGAGGCTTGGACATGGCTAAGGACATGAGGAAGGGAATTGGGCTCAAAAAAGAGACAAAAATAGGAGAATGGGACTCAAAAAGAACTCCACGGGGCATAAATCAAGCGATGGGACTTGAAAACTAGTCAACCACGAAATCCAAAGGATGGGAGGCTGAACAAGCGGGACCAAGGTGATGTAGGTGGGTCCTCCCCATAGCAGGCCATATCCTTAATAGCCCCTGCATATCCCCGACACTGGGGTCCATGGGCCCTGAGGTCAAGAAATGGTGTTTGCCAAGTAAGACTCCTACCCAAGAGATCCCGCCAAGGTATGCGAAACCCATGGATATCACGACACACGTTCATGACATAAAATAGGTAATGAGGTGAGGGACGGAGAGAATTAGATGAATAGAGAGAGACGAGAGAATGGTATTCTGATCATCAATCATAGGAAACCCCATGTGTATATGTGGTTAAGTGATCTAGGAGAACCATTCTTGAGTTCAAACCCAAAACCATCCGCATTCAATGACATCACAGTAATAAACGAAGTCCTGGCCATCCCCCAAGGAAGCAAGAATGATCCTATAGAGAACCACCATTCCAAAAAATGTGAGAGGAAGGAAGTGGAATGGGACGATGTTAGAGGGGACCAAGGAAGTCCCATAACTAGTGTGGTGGCCCATTGAAGGTGGTCTAAGGGGTGTGCTTTGAATTCCCACATAGTGAATTTTTTTTTCTTTTCAAGGGAATCCACATCATGCAAATATCCATGTATGTGCGCATGCATTCGACCAAGGGGTGTGCTTTGAATCCTCAGTTTTATTTCTTTTATTTTGGTTTTTTTTTTTGGTTTTTGAGTTTTGAATTTTTCAATGAGGACCACACTATGCAAGGTCAAACTACCTAGAAGCTTCTGTGGAGAGAAGGACGTGGAGTGGTAGGAAATCCGAAAGGAAAGACCAACAACCTCAGAGTGTAGAACAAAACAATGAATATTGCATTCCCCTTGAAGTCACATCCGATTCAAACCGTTGGGTCATCCCCGAGTCTAGGAACTACACAAGTCACACATTAATTAAAATGTTGTTAAGTGAAGCGGTTGCATGTTTACAATGGAAGGAAAACCATGGAGTGGGTGAATGGGTGGATGACGTGATCTCACTAGCAGTTCATGAATGGAAAGGAGACATAAAAACCAAAGAGAACCATGCGAGGGCGGAATCTAGACAACAGGGTGGACAAGTGCACATTGCCCATCGCAACGAAATCCATCCACGCAAGACATCTGAAGACAACAAGATGACATATTAGCAATTACGTGAAAAATAAAACATCCACAAAGAAATGAAAAATAAGTAAATAAAGGAAAAAAAATATACAAAGAATTGGAAAACATATAAATGATGGTAAAAAAAAGTATAAAACAAAAAATGACAAAACAGTGAGGGGTGTAGTGGAATGGATCAGCAGGAATGATGATCTCCGCCATGACTAGGTGGAAAGGAGGAGACACGAAAAATGGAGCGTGGCCAACTTGGCGATGATGGGGCAATTGCACTGGTGGAGTGGAGTTCGTGGAAAGGTTTTAGTTGTTGGTGGTTGACTAGCTGTGTTCTGGTGGGATCCTCAAGTTTGTGGATAAGCAAGGCCCTAGATGGGAAGATTTTGGAGACAATGTAAGGTCCCTCCCACAATGTTTGAAATTTGGTTGGTTGGGATACATGTGAGGGGTTCCAATACAACACCTTGTCTCCACATCTAAATGTGAACTTCCAAATCCTAAGATCATGTCTTTTTTTGTTGTAGGCCTTGTGGATCTCATTGGAGGACAGGGCCACCAATCGATTCTCATCTAGCACACTTAAATTGATCAATCGTTCACATTGTGCTAGCGGTAGGTTGAGGCCTAAGTCACTAGCGGTGAATAGTGTGCGGAGTTCGGCTTGAATTGGAAGTGTTGGCAACTTTTTGTACACTAACTCATAGGGAGAGTACCCTACAGGAAGTTTCCAAGTGGAGCGATAGGCCCATAGGACATTGTTAAGCTTAGTGCTCTAATCCCTCCTATATTTGTTGATGGTTCAGGTAAGGATCTTGGTGATCTCCCTATTGGTGACTTCGGCCTACCCGTTGGCTTGGGGTTGATAGGGAGTTGTAAATTTATGCATTACCCCTAAGCATTGCATGAGTTTCTGAAAAGTGACACTCGTAAAATGAGTTCCATTATCAGAATTGAGTGCACATGGCCCCCCAAACTTGTTAATGATTTTTTGTTGGACAAATCGTGTGGTGGTGCTGGAAGAACAGTTGACAATGATTGTCACTTCTTCCAACTTTGTACAGTAGTCCACAGCTACAATGATGTATTCCTTTCTGTTTGATAGGGGTGTGATGGATCCCATGAAGTCGATACCCCAAATGTTGAAGGGCTCTAGTGGCTGGATCCACTATGGAGGTTTCTCTAATCGTGTTGTCATCCCACCGTCCCTTTGAAATCATTCGAAAGAGCAAGTGAACCATTGTGCATCCTTGAAAATGATAGGCCAGTAATACCTTGCAAGCAAGATCTTAATGGAAATGCAACGTTCAACATAGTGGCCCCCACAAGGACCCTCGTGAACATTCTGGAGGACGTGTAGTGTATCACCATCAGGGACACACCATCAAACCAAGCCATCTGTGCACACCTTGTAGAGGTGGTCATTGATCTCCATGAAACACTTGGCCTTATGGAGAAACTATTGTTTCTACCGATGGTTCCACTCATTTGGCAACTCTTTGAGTGGTGAGGTAGGTGAGGATGAGTCTGAACCAAGGGGATTCCTTGGGCACTTGTGGATCAACTACGCTTGTGAAGAGGATTTCATCTAGAAATTGGTCATATAGGGGCTCCTCCTCTTCTATGGCATCCCATCACAACTGAGACAAGTGGTTAGCAACCACATTCTCAGTCCCCTTCCTGTCTACCATGGTAAGATCAAACTCCTAAAGAATCACCAGCCATTGGATTATGTAGGGGCTCATCGTTGGTTTGTTCATCAGGAACCAGATAGCACTATGGTCTATATGCACAAACACCTTGTATCTGAGCACATAGTGCCGGAATTTATCCAAGGTGAAAACCACCACCATCAACTCCTTTTCGGTGGTGGTGTAGTTCAATTGAGCATCCACAATGCTACGGCTTTCACAGTGGATATAATAAGGGCATTTCTGATCGTCACACTATGTAAGAATAGCTCCCAAGGCATAGTTGGATGCATCCATCATAATGTGAAAGGGTATGAACCAATCAGGGGCTCATAGAATTGGAGTTTCTACGAGTTTCTATTTCATCACTTGGAATGCAAACTCGTACTCCTTGGTCCAGATGAATGGAGAGTCCTTCTTTGTCAGCTCTACCAACGACTTGGCGATCTTCAAGAAGTTTTCAATGAATCACCGGTAGAAACTAGTGTGTCCAAGGAATGATCGAACATCTTTGATGGTACTTGGTTGGAGGGTGATCCCTTTGATAACCCTGATCTTTTCAGGGTCTACGCTAATCCCTCTTTGTGAGATGCGATGCCCCAACATGATGCCCTCTTAGACCATCAAATGGCTCTTCTGCCAATTGAGCCATTGATTGGTGTCTACACACCTTTTTAGAACTTACTCTAGATGGTCCAAGGCTTGCTCAAATGTGGCCCCATAGGTGGAGAAGTCATTCATAAAGACTTCCACCCCATTGCCAATCTGTTGCTGGAAGATGCTTAGGAAAAGGCATTGGAATGTAGCGGGCACATTGCACAGGCCAAATGGCATCTTCTTGTATGTGAAAGTCCCCCATGGACTTGTGAAAGTAGTTTTTTTCTGGTCCTTTGGTGCTATTCGGATTTGGTTATAACCATTATAACCATCCAAAAAACTGTAGTAGTAGTGCCCAGCTATGGTGTCCAACACCTGGTCCACAAATGGGAGCGGGGAATGGTCCTTGAAGGTCACCATATTGAACAACTAGAAATTAATATAGCCCCTCCACTTGCCACCTTTCTTGGGCACGATAATGAGTGGGCTAACCCATTCGCTATCAGTGACAGAATATATGAATCCCACCTTTAGCAATTGTTCGATTTTTTCTTTTATGATCTACTTCAATTTTGGATTCAACCATCTTTGTGGCTATCATCGTGGCTTCATGGAAGGGTCAAGATAGATCTGATGTTGGCAAACCCTGGGATCAACTCCAGTCAACTCAGGATATGACCATGCGAATACAGCAACCCATTTGTTTACCACCTCTAGCAACTTCTTCTTCTGTTCTGGAGCAAGGGTGGAATTAATGATTACCAACTTCCCATTTTGCAAAAATGCATACTCTAAGTGATCTGGTAAAGAATTTAACTCAAGGAGCTCTTGTTTGAAGCTCTTAGGGATTTCTAGGCTCCCCCAGTTATCTTGGTCATCAACAATGAAGACCTGTTGATGAATCTCTTCCATTTCATCTCCACTATCATTGTAGGCTTGCACAAGCCCCTCTGATGGTTCCATGCATAATGTGCTGCTAGGAGGATCAATTGTTAGCCACTGAGTGCCCTCTTTTTTGGTGGTTGTTGCGTATAGGCACTGTTGAATAGGTGATTCCTTGGTACATCAGCTGCATGCTTGAATTGATATCTGCTTAGCGGACCATAATTGCTGCACACAGTTGCACCCTAAGTCACTATATGCGATGCATGGAACACGTTTCTTCTCGACCTTCCCAAAAGGATTTTCCTTTGAAATTTCAAGGGATAGATCGTGAAGGCCTAGTCGTGCATCCATCATGCTTAGCTAGGCCCTTCTCATGATGATTTGGAAGTTCCCCTTCTAGTTCTCTACACAGATGACTAGGAAATTAGCAAGGTAGGACCACCCACTGACAGTGGTCATAATGTCCTCCACCAATCCCAAGGGAATGGTGATGGACTGCTCTACTAACTCAAGCCGAATGTTGCTCTTCTTTAGCGGGGCAAAGTTCCAGTTCTTGTGCATATCATGAGAGATCAAATTGATCCCTAACCCTGAATCCAGAAGAGATTTGCATGGCTCATTCCCTGCCACCTGAAGATAGATGAGGGGGCTTCCTGGATCAGTCAATTTCTGGGGAAGGTGACTTGCCTTAATCCAGTCAGTCACAACATGCATGAGCATGACCGTCTGGATGTTGGAGTATTGTTGTTGTTGGCTTGGAGGCTACTCTGGTGGTGGAGTGTTGGAGGCATTTGTTGGTTCAAAGGCACTAGCCACAGGTGTATGCGAGGGTATGTTCAGATTGTTGGACCGGAAAAAGGATGTTTTCATGGCTTGGATTCTGGTCCACTTGATTGAGGTGCCGGTTGTAAGTTGACAGCCCTTATAGCAGTTTGTTGCTGCAGCTGTGGTGGTATCTCTCCCTGCATCGAAAGAGCAGGTGGAAAATGAGTGGGATGTTGTGGAGAAGTGGCTAGAGAAGGTGATGGAGGATAGAAGAGGTGTGGGTTATCCCCCCGTGGTGATGGAGATTAAGGGCGAAAATACTTCGAGGGGTGGTAATTACTTTGAAAGGCCACATTCCTGGAAGAGTCCCTTGGAGAAACTGGTTGAAAGACTAGTTGCTGAACGTGGTACCCATAAGGATCTAGTTGTTTTTAAGGGTACTTCCGCCTTGGAGGTGGCATCCCCCATGTTTTTTGGTGCTGCCACTATTGGAAGTATTCATATGGTTGCAGTGGTGCTGCACTTGGATAGTATCCTTACTGTTGCTGGTGGAACCACCTAGAATTGCCTTGTGGATAAGGAAACCTTTGGGGTGTCTGCCATTGCGCCAAGCGAGGGTTCAATGTGTACACCCCAAACTCTTGAATATGTGACATCATAGGACATCATCCCTAAGGATGTTCATATTGACATATGCCACATTCATTATCCTCATCGGTGTCAGAGTCTGCAACCTGCTCTGCTACAGCAACCTTGCCCTTTCCCCTATATCGGGCACATTCAGCTTCCTTCTTCCTATGCCAATCGCGGTCGTTACCTTGTTCTCTGGACTCTTTTGCAATTTTTAACACACTTTAGATCCTTTCATCCAAAGAGTCCCACATCTTATCCACCTTTGTCGATATTTCAGATGCAAACTTTTGTAACAGCAAGGTCTTTTGGTTCACTGCTTCTTCCAGTGGTGATTCATCCTCTTCATCATAAAAATGGACTTCCCTTTTTCTGAGGGAAGGGTCCCGGTTGAATTCTTTTGCACTCTCCTTTTTTCTAAGTTCTCCTTCCTCCTTGGCCACCTGTTCAATGAGGCATTGCAATTGATGGGCCCTTAGCTCCAATAGTCAGCCCTGGGCATACACGCCGAGGGTCTTTCTCATTTCAAAATGGAGCCCATCAATGATGTGATGAAGTTGTGCCCATTGAAAATAACCATGACTAGGGCACTGATGCAACAATGAGTAGTACCTACTCATGGCAGCATCCAAGGGTTCATGATTCCCTTATTTCCAGCCTTGGATATACCGTCTCAGATTCGCCATTCTAGAGTACATTTGATACTTTTCATTGAAAATTTTAAGCATCGTACTCCATCTTCTGATTGATTCTAGCTCCAAGGATTGGTACCAACTCTCTGCTTCTTTGATGAGTGTGTGAGGGAATAGCTTCATCCTTTGCCAATCATTGTCAATGTTTTGCAGGGTGTAGGCATCATGGAATGCCTGTAGGTGGGTCTACAGATCATAGTTGTATCCCCCTTCAAATCTGGGGACGTTGTTCATATCAACGCGCTTGATCCAGCTATCCTTCATGTGCCTACTAGGAACTTGGACTGCCTTAGAGATCTAGAGCATACTCTAGGTAGCCAACAACGGCTCATCTAAATCATAGTCCTACTGAGGACCATGATGTCTATGACAATTCTGGCTATCTCTCCTTTCATGCCTGTGACCATCACGCAATTGCTCATGTGCTTCCTCACGTTGCCCCTTCCAAAAAAATTTTCCACCGTCTTTTCACTCCTTTCTACCTTAGTTATGATCAGAGCCTAAGCTAGATGAAGGAGAAGGAGAGCAAGAGGATGGAGAAGAAGGAGAGGGATCTCTCCCTCTACCCTGATGACGGTCCTGATCATCCCCGTCATCCTTGCTGTGTGACCCTCCATCCCCTTGGGGATCTTGGCCACCTAGATGCTTGGACTGAATCGTGGATTGGAGGACCTACTGCGCTAGGGGAAGTTTGGTTGAATGGGTGTCATGAAAGATGGGATCCCCATCATCCTTCAGCCCTTGTGAGAATAAGGGGTTACTGAATTGTTTCCTCTTCAAGTTTTCATATCTGTCCACCTACTAGTGATCTCTTGCTCATTGAGCCTCAGTGGGACAATAGTCTCGGTAGTCATGGTCCTCCATGACATACTCTGCTCCAAGGTCCTGGATTCCCAATTTGCCAAGATTGTGAAATAGCATCGTAGGGGCCGATTGGTCAGGAGGGTGTACAATATTTCCCTCCATGTCCCACCATCTTAGATGCTCATCCTGATGTAGGATGAACATGAAATTAGGGATGTACTCATTGGAATTCTTGTACACCACTCGACACTCCTATGGCATTGGTGGAGTGGATATCTCCCTCCTGTTAGAAGACATAGGATGTGAGGTGGTCCATGTAATCGATGTACCTTACTACTAACTTTAATCCGCCTAGCGTGCATAAATATTTCTATCCTGGGTCTATTCCAATGACTTGAATGATAATTTCACTAAGGTTAGATGATGCATGTAAGACTTAACAGTCCTCAACAACGACGCCAATGATGAGCAGCTAGGTACCCCTACGCCCAACCATACGAATCACAAGCATTCACATGCGACTCGGTTGAATTTTATAGACTGAAAGCACTTAACATACACCAAACCCTAACCAGTGAAACCTTGGGTTAGAAAGGTTGTTGTCCTCCTAATCTCAATTNATCGTACTTATGGCCTTTACGAACTACGAATAAGTGATAGTGACTAAGATAACAACAATAGAAATTTAAGTAATTAACAGGTAATTAACAAAGCATAAACATATTAAACTATTGAATGCATAAAATAGCTAAGTCCAAATGCTGCAAGGAATGCTTGAATAGTTCATCTTTATTGTCGTCATGCCAATGCGCTCAGATACATCAACACTCAAATAAAGAGCTGATCCCTTTTCTTACACCTACTGTGGGCACTTGGAAAATATTCTATCTCCTGCAGCAACAAACTGCAAGAGCTTCACTACAACTAACTGAAAGATGCCTAAATGAGGTGGAAGGCCCTCTTATTTATAGGCTGAGATAGGCAGCTATGTGAACGGGGCCACGTCGATGTAGGGAGGCTACATCGATGGGCCCACGTCAACACGGCCACATATATGCAGCCGTGTATATGTCATATACGCGGCCTAGTCGATGCATTGACTTAATGACACTTCATCAATGTCCTCTACCAATAAGGAAGAAATAGTGTTGGATTGGTCTACTAGCTCTAGTATAATGTTGCTCTTTTTCAAGGAACATAGGTTCCAAGAATTGTACATCTTTTGTGAAATTAAGTAAACTCTAAAACCTGAATCCAAAATAGCCAAGAACATTTCATTTCTGATGAGCTACAAGTAAATAAGAGGACTCTGAGGATCAAATATCTTTCCTAGAAGATGATCAACCTTGATCCAATCTATGACCACATCGGTCAACATGACAGTGTGTAATTGGGATTGACTTTGATTTGATGTTGTCTCAATAGGTATTTTAGAGGTTGTGGTAGAAGGTTTAACAACCACTAGTGTTTGTGAGAGCTTTTCGGGACTTTTGGTTTTGAAGAATGGCCTCTTATGAGGCTTGGATTCAAGACCACTCGACTGAGGAGATGACTACAAGTTTACTACCCTCGTAGCACTTCTTTGTTATGGCTAGGTAGGTATTTCACTCCACATAGATGGAGAAGGTTATAGAGGAGTTGATGATGGTGGTGCAAGAGTGGATGGGTGTTGAGAAGGATAGAAAGAAAATGGGTATTCCTCTCTTGGAGAAGGTGCTTTGTAGTATTTTGGAGGGTAGTAGTGGTGTGAAAAGGAAGCATGACTAGAAGAGTCATGTGGAGAGACTATTTGTTGAATGTAGTACCCATAAGGATCAGGTTGTCAATAAGGGTACTACTATCTGGGAGGTGACATCCCTCACAACTATGGATGCTACTATTGCTAGTGTTGTTCTTGAGGTTGAGGCAATGCTCCACTTAAATAGTATGCTTATTGGTAGAATTACTATTGATAGTTATCTTGTGAGTAAGGTAATCTCTTGGGTGCTTGCTATTTCATCAATCTAGGATTTAAAGCATACATCCTAGATTCTTGTAAGTGTGATAATATAAAGTAGTATTCCTTCAAATGTTCATATTAATAGATGTCATACCCATCATTATTAGATTCTGAATCTACAATCTCTTCTACTATTATAGCTTTGTTCTTATCTTTGCAATATTCTTGTTCAACTTCCTTCTTCTTCCTTCACTCATAGGCATTGCCTCATTGATTTCTATATTTCTTTGTAAGCTTTAGAGTAGCTTGAAACTTTTCATCTATGTAGTCCCACATTTTATCAATCTTAGCCAATATTTTAGTAACAAATTTTTGGATCAACAAGGTTTTTATCTACATAACATCATCAAGTCATTCCTCCTCTTCATTCTCACAAAAATGGATCCCCTTCTTACATATGGAGGAGTCTCTATTGTGCTCTTGTGCACTTTTCTATTTTTTCAACTCTCCTTCCTCTTTAGCCACTTGCTAATGAGCCTTTGAATTTGATGGGCTCATAACTCAAAAAGTATCTATTGAACATAGATCCCAATGGTTATTCTTTTTTTCGTTCTAACCCCATCTATGATATGGCATAGTTAACCTCGTTGAGAGTATTCATGGCCTAGGCATTAGTGCAACAAAGAGTAGTATTTTCTCATGGCTGCATTGAAGGACTCATGGGTGTGTTGTTTTCATTCTTGGATTTGCCTTCACATATTTGACACTCTAGAGTACACTTATTATTTATCATTAAATAGGTCTAGCATCATATTCCATCAGCGAATAGATTCTAATTCCAAGGACTAGTACTAGCTTTCAACTTTCTTTATGAGTGTTCCTGAAAATAGCTTCAGCTTTTGCCATTTGATGAGAACGATTACTCTAGTGGTTACTCTAGTAGTTATTCTAATTATTAAAGTGGTTACTCTAGTGGTTACTCTAGCAGTTACTCTAATTATTAGACTGGTTATTCTAGAGGTTACTCTAGTAGTTACTCTAATTATTAGAGTGGTTACTCTAGCGGTTACTCTAGTAGTTATTCTAATTATTAGAGTGGTTACTCTAGCACTTTAGCAATTATTCTAATTATTAGGGTGATTACTCTAATTATCAGAGTAGTTGCTCTCAAGCCTGTAAATATAGTGCCCAGGCACACAATTGGGAAGACGTCTTTTAGCAGTCAAGTAGTGAAACTCTTGTAGTTTGTTTGAAAGTTAGATTATTTTCCAAGTGCCCATAGCAGGAGGTCTATGTGTGGATGGATCTTTATTTGAGCATTGTGTACCTAAGTGCACTTTGGGTACGGTAATAAAGATGAGCTCTTCGATTCATTCTTGTAGCACTTGATATTTGTTTTCTTACGCATTTCTTTTATTTTATTTTCTTATTCATTTATTTTATTTTATTTTATTTTATGCACTTTACATTTATGTTATTAGCGTAGCAATTCATTTTGATCAATTAAGAAAATCATTAAATTACANTGACATACAAGTAAGTTTGGGAAGATAATGATCAACCAACCCGTCCTTGTTCCACAAAGGTTCATAGGCACTTAGTTCTTGGAATTTGACCAGATCCTGCATGAAATGCTCGTATTTGTATGGTTGAGTGTAGGGGCACCTCGCCACTCATCACCATTCATTTTCCATGTTTTGCAAGGCACATGCATCATGGAAGGCTTGCAAATGATTTTGGAAATCTGAATTATATCCCTCCTCAGACTTGGGAATATTGTTCATACCTAGCTATTTGATGCAACTATCCTTAAAGTGCCTAGTGGAAATTCTAACATCCTCTAAAATGTTCAACATATTTCTTGTAGCTAGCAAAGACTCATCATAGTCATAGTAGTCACAGTGTCCCCTATCATGGCCATGATGCCTATGACAAGTCCTAATATGCCTTCATTCTCTATAATGTTCATCACCTTATTGTTATTCATGCTGCTAGTCCTTATTGTCTCAATGGGATCTATGATCATGCCTATTTCACTATTCATCTCCATCATGATTTCTATTGTTCTTTTCACAGTCCCAACCTCTACATCTCCTGTTAAAGCTAGAGGAGGAAGACGATGAGGATGATGATGAAGGTGGAGAGGAAGGAGAATTAGCACTAGAACAATGCCTACTACCTCCTCTTCTTTGGTCCCTACCCCAATCACCATGTTTATCCTTCTCTTAGTGCTTTTCATTATTCTCGCCTATAGATGATTGACTGTGGCTACCATCTTTTGAGGCTCCCTGGTCTTAAGACCCATTTCTCCTATCACCAAGGTTGTCCATAGCTGATTGCAACCATTGCTTAAGGATCTTTCCATCAAAGAAAGGGGGAGCATCAATGTATTGGAACTATCATGAAAAGAAGTCCTTACCATCCTTGTATGGTTGCAGGAATAAGTGGGTCAAAAGCCTTTTGTCATTTATAGCTTCATATTGAGCTTTCATTTGCCAATCTTTCTTCCATTGGACCTCTATGAGATGGTAATCTTGATAAAGGTGATCTTCCCCATTAAATTCAGCAATGCTGAACTTGATGAGATTGTTCATCAACATCACAAGAACAGATCGATTGGGAGGTAACATAATGTTGCCTTCCATGTTGCTCCGTTGCAATTACTCATCTCGATGTAAGACAAAGATGAAATCTAGAGTGTAAGGATCTAGATGGGTGTAGACAACCTAGAACTATTAGGGCACTTGCATTTTTGCACCTTCTTGCCTTTAGTTGAATTTGTCGGTGGATGACAGTGGAGATTCTTCCCTACAAGTGATTGTTAAAAAAAATAGTGCGTTTGTTATTATTGTGTTCTTAATGATTTAGTGTTAATTTCTCTTTACAAGATCTTTAGATGATTTCACTATCTTTCCCATGTAGTGCACTTAGCTAGACTAAGTCCTCAATAATGGAGTAAATGATGAGCAATGAGTAGTCCCTATGCCCAACCATACAAATCACAAGCATTGCACTAGTGATTTGGTCAAATTTTGTTGACTTATCTCCTAAAGGCACTAATGGGTAAAGATAGTGATTTAGAAATGCAATCATTGTCTTCTTGGCTTCATTTGTGTAAGTTTGGTTGTATGGTTAAGTGTAAGTCAAGGCACACGATTTTTATGTATATTTTATATTTTATTTGATTTAATTCTAAATGTAAAACAAAGGTAATTAATTATAAATTAACTAATTAACTATCTGATACCTTAATCTAACTATCCTAACATAAGCATCCAAGCCCACTTTCCATTCTCATCCTGAACTCACTCTAACATGATTGGGTTACCAAGTATCTATTGTTGGGCCTACTAAATAGCCACCACTAGGATCACAAAATGTTAAGTTGTATGTTTGAAGTGGTTGTCTTATGTGTTGTTATTAAACACATTAATTAACTAAATATGTGAATGTAGATTACATGAATAATAAAGTGCATGGAAGTAAACATTAGTCTATTCTAAGTGTTGTAAAGAGTTCTAAGAATCTCATCTTTATTGTCATCACATCAAAGTGTCTAGGTACATTGATGTAAGATCCGTACAATCCCTAAAGTCCTGCTATGAGCACTCAAAAGTTATTCTAACTCTAAGCTAAGAAAATTGCAAGAGTTTAGCTAAGTTACTAACATAATGTTGCCCAAATGTGGTGGGTACACGTATTTATAGAGGCAAGACTAGACACACATCAATGCATCAAACCATGCATCGATAGGGCTAACGCATGGCTATTGATGTAGCCTGTTGAATGATTCATCATTATAGTTAAAGCAAAGTCTAATTATCATAGATAGATACTTAAATGCTCAAGATTTTTATCAAAATAATCTATATATCTACAACTTAAGATTGCTAGTACAACCTCTACCCTGGTGAAGGGACATTGGGACCCATTATAAAAGTATCATGACATAAAGTTTCTCTACCCTTGCCATACCTTAAGTAGAGTTTGGTGTCGGCATCAACATCGCTCGTTGGTAAGTTGGTAAATGGGGCCTTCTGCATCCAATAAAATCATAAGTTTTAACTTCCCATCAATTAATTCAAACTAACATTTCTAATGTATAGATTAAATTTAATTGATGTTCTCTATGGACTGGTATAGTTTAGTTTAATAAATTACTGCAAGTTCTCATACAAGCGATAATTCATCAATCGCAAATGTTGCCTTGCTTTTGGCAAAACAGAGCAACATTCAACATCAAAGTTACAGGTACAATCAGCCTTACAATCTGCCTTTGATTTGCATGAAATATTTTAAAAATATTTTTTTGTTTTTATCACAATCCGGCAAAAGACCAAGCCTCCGTGTACACCTGCATTATAGCAGTCTGGCCAGCCGCCACTGCCATCCACTGCGCTCATGCTCGCCCACCTACTTTCACGTGTACAGCCGGCTGCCTGCATTCCTTTTGTGCCCTCTTGCCCAACGCGCCATTCTTGTACTCCATGGCTACAGCGCGAGGGCCAACATGCAAAATCCCTCATTGCTGCTGTGCAGTCGCTTTCCCACCACTCCGCCACCGGGTGCCCTGCCATGTCGTCCGCGCAGCCTGCCTTACTGCTGAAACCTAAGGCTATACATAAGAAAACAAGTGGACATGGACAAGCACTTTTTGTTTGTGAAGAGGACAAAGAGCAAGAAAGAGCAGTGGAGGAGTACATAGCAAAGCCGGAGACAATATGGCTCAGAATCACAGTGGGAGCTGCACACATTGCACAGTTCTGTAAGAACCGTGGCAGTGTTCAAATTCCATCATTCTCTAGCAGATGGTGTATCCATGATGTCCTGTCTCCTTGGGATAACTCACAGCGCTAATGATCCATCTCAGAAGCTGAGGCTGCCGTCTGCGTTCATAGTGTAGCAGAAGCAGAGCTTCGGTGAGAAGCTGCTGTTGACACCGATGAAGGCGGTGGCTGATGCTGTAGATTTGGGGATCAGGATGCTTGGCCTCCTTTGTGACACTGTCTTCCCTCGTCAACAAGTCATTGTAATCACAGAAACACAGGCAGGAGATCACCGTAGGCTACAATTCTCCCTGCCCCTCATCAAATCCGTCAAAAACATGATGGCAGCGGTACGTTCTAAGCTGAGCTTACATGATTTACGCATATTATGTTAAGTTTGTTTAGTTGAAAAGTAGAAATTCTAGTTGGTATCTACTTGTGTCCCATTCTTGAGAGTTTCATCACAACCACACTGTTTTTGGAAAGCGCTATTTAAAATTGCATGTGTGTTGATATAGTTGCAGTACAGGATTATCATCAGGTATACATTTACATTATTGCTAATAACTTGCACGGAAATCCTTCTCAATGAGATATCCACTTAAATCATATTTTATTAGCTAATAAATAGTTACGTTCATGATGATATTTTCATCCTATTAATACTCCGTGAGACTAACTTGTTAACGTACACTAAGGATTTGAAGATAATTGTAGTCATGAAATGCAATCAATTTATATACTGTGTAGGTGAGCGTGCAAAATACCATGCTATGTGGAATGGTATAAGAAATCATACAATTGTGATCTTCTTAACTTTTTTGAAATAAATCAAATACATTAGGTACTAGAATGGAAGTAGAAGCAGTGGTACATGATCTAAAAATATGTTTCTAATGATCAAGTCATTCAGTTATGTTATTTTCTAAGCACTTCAAATAAATTATATTGATCCATTTGTAAAGGGGACTCGATGCTTCCACTCTATGGAAGACCCATTTGAAAGAATATTAATGTAACTTTAACTACTATGTAAAAAGATTTTCATACATGGTAAGAATTTATCATGAATTATGGCTAATTCTAAATCTAATTCTACTACTTTGAAGGTTCATGTTAATATTGATACTAATATTTTATTACATCATCCATGCAACTTAAATACATCTTTTATATAATTTCCTAGAACTAACACTAGTAACTTGAATAGCTCATATAAAGACTAACTTAAGAAATATATTTAGCATTATTCTAATAATGCATGTTGCTCATCTTCTACCACTTACACTAAACATAGTCGACATATTGTATCTTCATATTGCTCATTATTCCATCATATTATATCTTCATATTGCTCATTATTCTATCTTCTGGTGTCAACTTGAAGATGGTGCAATCCCATTCACACTTTGCTAATTAGTGGTCTCATAGATATTAGAATTGTTTCATGTAGATATTCTATTTTATCATGTTTTCTACCTCTAATATTTTGCTAATAAAATTAAAATTTTATTCTTTCTTTTCCTTTTTTTGTGTTTATGCCTCATTTTGCCATTTTTTTTAAAACTTTCTCTATGATAAGCTTCCAAGCTTATACTAAATTTATCATTCCATCAGTATTACCTATACCACATTTTTGTAGGTACAATCATCCTTCATGGAATCATCCATATTGTTGAGATTTTCAAATGATCTCTCTAATATCTTATTACTATTTTTATTTCTTAAATAATACATTAAGAACTAATACATTGCTTTATCTTCCAATGGCAACAAATTAGATTCTAATAAAAGTATATTTTCACCTTCACTTCACATCCATTTGCAACTTGTTATGATATACAATTCTTCCACTTATAATTTTGAAACCATTCTACTCCCAAATATCAAGTATTCTCAATCTCAAGTCGTTTATTATTTAGTTGAAAAGTATAATCTATCTTATTAGTTCCACAACTTAGCATTTTTTATTTTTCAATATTTACTTTCATTTTTTATACTCACAAAATTTGTGTAGTTGAAGCAACATTGCTTTTAACCATATTTCTAAATTTTCTTTTAGTGCTACATCATATGCAAAGATTAATATCATCATCTATGATTGTTCTAGTTTAATAACATGATTTGTAGGTACCTCTTTAATTCACTCTTCTAGTTCATCAATAAAAATGCCAAAAAAAAGTTGGT
Organism: Gnetum montanum; assembly: GCA_015680685.1. Classification (NCBI taxonomy): domain Eukaryota; kingdom Viridiplantae; phylum Streptophyta; class Gnetopsida; order Gnetales; family Gnetaceae; genus Gnetum; species Gnetum montanum. Next base: position 767,303 of record MNCI01012011.1, read on the forward strand.
GAAAGAGGATAGCCTTACTTACTCCTCGATTATTATAAAATTTATAAGATTTTGTAGTTCATAGAAACCAAAACATCTTCCTTTTTTTAACATACTAATGCAAGTTTGCATTTGTTCAATTTTGAGTGTTTTATGATTTAATTATATGTGAGTCCATTTCAACATTCAACAAGTGCTAATGGAGTGGTTGCAAGCTTTGTTTTCTACTAGTATACACCAATGAATTGTTATTAGTATTTTATAATTTGTTTTTTTTAAATAAAATTTAAATTTTGTTTAACAAAGTAAATATATGAGAAGGGCCTAGAGATTAATAAGAATTTGAATAGTAAAAAGTATTAAGTAACAATAAAGGGAGAAGTGCTAAATGGAAGGAGGATGCGAGCTATTAAGTCATATTATGTTAATTGTATGTTGTATTATGTTATGCAAACTAGGTTTTCTCCCCAAAATCAAACCCTTGGCAACATCATCAGTATGGACTTAACTGTAAAATTTTGTTATGTGGAAAGGAATATAGCTTGGAAAGCTATCTACATGAATTGCTAAAAGAAAATAAGGCATCACTACATAAACTTTAACTTTCCCAAGTGAAAGTGAAGCGCCATGTGCATCCAAAGAGTATATAAATAGAGGATGAATAGTTGTCTTTGCAACTAAGAAGATCTATCATTCTTTGCACCATCACCACAAATAGAGGCATCTCAAGTTTCTATATATAGAATGGAAAGGATACACTAAGCTAAATATTCTATAGCTTGTTTAATGAGCCATAAATGCATGCGTGCATCAAACCTATGAAACAAAATTGCATAATTGCTTTAGTCTTCTTTTCACTTGATCTTTAAATATTCTAGGTAAAATTAAACTTCATTTCATATTTAAGATTGAAGTTTAATCCTAATAATAATGATGATGATAATAAAGTTTAAGTAAAAATAATAAGACCAAGTCTCGAGTGTCTTTGTTTAATATAAATATGTAATTTTATAAGGCCAAGATAATGTCAAGATGAATATTTAGCTTTTGACAAACAAAGATGATAAATGCCTTCTTCATGAAAGCATCTCATATTAATAAGATTTTCTTTTGTATGGGACTTGACATGATAAAGGGCCTTGACTAATTAACAACTCAATGATCCTACGTTTCATAGTAGTGATAACTTGTGGTGAAAGCAACTTTAATGACTTGATGTTAATGATAAAATATAAAACATACAATGCCGATACTAACTGTCATGTGGAAAATGAAAGTAGTTTAGCTATACATTTCTGATATATACAAAGATGATAAATGTCTTCTTCATGAAAGCATCTCATAGTAATAAGATTTTCTTTGGTATATGACTTAACATGATAAAGGGTCTTCACTAATTAACTCAATGATCCTACAATTCACAATAGTGATAACTTGTAGTGAAATTGACTTTAATCACTTGATGTTAATGATAAAATGTCAAAGCTATGAAGCCTATACCAAGTGTCATGTGGAAAATGAAACTAGTTTATCTATAAATTTATGATATATATCTATTATTTGGCCAAATCTTTTATATTTTTCAAATTCATAAGATCCCAAATTATTTCACTTAGAATTGATTTTCATATTGAAAACAAAAATCAAAATAAAGGTAAGTTATCTCAACCAAAGTAATAATTTTGTGAAAAGGTTATCTTTTAGTCAAGCATTATGATAATAACTATTTTTTTGCATTGACAAAATTTAACTGGCTCATAATTGGCTTTCACCCCTATCACGATAAAATTATTAAATTATTTTACTGTGATCTAAGAGGACTCTCTTGAGCCGGGAATTAGCCTCGCGGCCAAAATAGTAGATGACAATGACTTAATAGATGGCAATGACTTGACTTATGACAAAGGTAACGACGGTGATCATAATAACTTTGTAACCAAATCACATTTTTTATTACCGTAATACTATTTTTTAAAAAAATTCTGGTAGTGGTCTTGCAGACAGTTAATGATGTGATAAGTGGAATTATAATTCATGCATTCAAGCGATATCTGGAGATTCGGGATGGATGCAGCAAGTGATCAGACGTTATTTCCATTTCTTTGGTTCGATTCACATATCCATCATGTCACATAACACGAGGTCATGTTTCTGACATTGTTTGCTGTATCTTTCATTAGCGGACGCGAAGGTAAGCATAGAGATGCCTTATGAAAGATGATTCGAACTCGTTTCAGCTTCAGCCATGAGCCCAAAAAAGCAACCTACAAAGTTTACAGTAACTATGCCAATGAACACTCGCACTCTTGCTGCATTGAGGGTATCTTTACACTTTTTGTTTGATTTTAATCATATTCATGGGTTATCTTTTGGAGTATAGTAAGAAAGAAGGTTAGAGATTAAGTTTTTCCTTATCTACCATACCTATTTTTACCGATAAACATTGAACCAGTGATCATCCTTTATGCATAATTTAGCAGTATTGTTTTATTTTGGACCAGGAAATGCAGGAAACCATTGCAGAAAAATCCGAAATGTCTTGGGGAAATCATTTTGTGCCAACATTTTTAGATATTTGTTTAAAAACTGGTGATACTGTTTGGGACGCTATTTGCAAGGTGAAACTTATATGTACTCCAAATGGAAATCTGCGTACCTTCAGCTATGCGTGATGCATCATCTAACTAGACACTTGAACGTTAAGGTATTCCAGTCCAGTAGCTAAAATACTTGTTGACCAGAAAAAAGAAAAATATTAATTACTATTATCAATTTTAGTAGTAACTGTCATGCTCGTTTCTGCTATTAGACAACACTTTCATGCCGGGGAAGAACATGTAATTCGGCCTTCTTAGCAATCTCCAACGTTGTTGGACCAGCAGAGAAAATATGCCTGAGTTCTTGCACAGTCACAAACTTTAGATTCTTTGCTGGCTCCGTTGGTAAGTTATGTTTTTGTAAGTTATGTTTTAAGTGTCATCTGTCAATCGTACCCTTTATTATTTATGGTATTTATGTAAACAATCATTAGCTCTTGAAAAGAAAATTAATTTGTGTTGGATGGACTTGGGTCCCTGTTACAGGCTTTAACAATCTACATTACGAGTTACATGGACGAGATGACCTTAAATGTTGTGGCATTCAAACCCTTCATGGATATCAACATTTTCTGCAAGTGCCTAGATCAGTCATTTCTCCAAGCTGCCTCTACAGTGAAAACGATAGACTGAAAGAAATTAACTGCCTTGCTAAACCACCTGGACATTAAATTCGTAACGAGGCAGCCATGGATAACTGGTGAAAACGATAGACTGAAAGAAACTAACTGCCTTGCTAAACCACCTGGACATTAAATTCGTAACGAGGCAGCCATGGATAACTGGTAGATGTGAAGGTTGTAAATAATTATTAGATATTAATTAAATCCGGTTGTGTTTACAGTGGATGAACAACTGGATTTGCTTTTTNCGCACAGCAAGCTGCTGAGCAGCGGACCACTACTGAAAGGCTTGAGATAAGGCTCAAAGTCCAGGGCCCAGATAGCGCTGCGCTGGATAATTTGGCTCGAAGTTTAATCGGTAAGTTTGTTTCGGAAGGGATACGGCCTCGGCTGGACTTGATTCGTCGTTGGGCTCGGGCTGCTTGGGAGTTGGACTCGGTGACGGTCAAATGCCTCGCAGATGACCGTCTCCTGTTTGGTTTCAACTCCCTGGCAGACCGCGAAAAGGTTCTGGTGGGAGGGCCTTGGTTTTACGGGGCCCGGGGCCTAGCCCTGGCTCCCTGGCGCCCGGGCGCTCACCGTGACCCAAATCTGTTTGCTAGGGCTCCGGTATGGGTCCGCTTGTATGATTTACCACTTGAATATTGGTCCCTCGAGGTGCTACGCTCATGTGCACAGGCGGTGGGGGGAGTTTATCAAGTTTGACAGCTTTACCGAGAACATGGAACACATGGGCTACGCCCGGTTCTGTGTTTGGAGACCACTGCAGGTGCAGACACAGGTTGAGGCGCTGGTGTTGGATTCCGAGGCTGGGGAGGAGCGGATCCGTATCCATTTCGAAAATCAGCGGCGGCCCCGGGCTATCCCAGGGGGTGGCCAGGGCGAATCAGACTCAGAGCCTAGAGGGGGGTTGGCACGTTGTTGGTCCGAGAGGACGTGGTCAGGGAGGCGGGCACAGGAATGGCCCTCCATATGCAGGGAGGACTCGGGCACGTACGGTAGCGCACGGTGGGATGCACATCGGCCCAGAGCGGCCGGCGGTGCAGGCTGCCGTGACAGGGCACAAGAAGGGTCTGGCAGGGGCGTCAAGGGAGGCCACTCCCACACCTTACCTGCAGGCTCTGGTTGGAGGGGGAAAACCGCCCAGTTTAGAACAACAGCAGTCGCTCTTCGCGGGAGGTGGTCCGGGCAAGGGGGCTCTGTCGCCTCCTCCAGTAATGGACTAGATAAATACGAGACACGGGACAGCCCGGTCTCGCTCCCCTCCGGCGGAAAACGGGCTACAGAGTGAAGGGGGGTTTGCGAGGCTACTGCCAGAGGGCATGGTGGGCAGACCAGTGCATAGCACCCGGCGACACAAGGCCGCGCAACTCTTTGTTGATTTGGGCGTACAGCCCACACTCCAGGAGGTATATCAACGACACCTGTCTCCATGAAGGTGCTCTCATGGAATTGTCGGGGCCAGGGTACCTCGTACAAACGCCATACCCTGCGATGCATGGTGATAGACGAGAGGTGTGATGTAGTATGCTTACAGGAAACCAAAATCCAGCAGTCGGAGGCCCAGATGCTGAAATGGCCGGGGTGGCACTGTCATCTGGTACCGAGCCGGGGACGTGCAGGAGGCCTTGCGGTCCTCACTAAGGAGGTCTCATTCGTTCGGGATACGTCTGATTGGTGCATCACGGTTCACCTACCCAGGCTGGACGTCTGGATCACCAATGTGTATGGTGCCCAAGGGTGGAAGGCGCGGTTGCAAGAACTGGAACGCGTGGCTGACCTGGTGCCAGAGGACGCGGGCTGGTTGCTAATTGGAAATTTTAATCAACGATTGTACAGCTGGGAGAAGACTGGAGAGTCCATGACGGAGCCCCTGGGGGCAGCCAATTTTCACGCGTTGCTGCAGAGGAAGGCCCTCACTGACCTGGAGCTCGCGGGCTACCGGAATACCTGGTGCAACCGGCGTCATGGTGCTGCACAGGTTCAGTCCCGGATTGATCGGGCCTGGGGTAGCCTGTCGCTGCTCACTGAATGGGACGTGCACGCGTATGGTGGAGTCAGAATGGCTTCGGATAATCGGGCTATTTTCTGCCAAGTGGACAGACACGCGGCCCAGTGCCCTCGGCGGTTCCGTTTCGAGCGCTCGTGGCTTCGAAAAATGTGGCTGGATGGGATGGTCCGGAAAATTTGGGCCAGCTACAAGGGCGCGGCTGGAGTGACACACGCGAGGCAGGCGCAGCCCACGACGCAGCTGGCGCAGCACACGAGGCGGCAGGCACAGCGCTCGAGGGGGCAAGCGCAGCGCTCGCGGGGGCAGGCGCAGCACACGAGGCGGCAGGCGCAGCACTCGAGGGGGCAAGCACAACGCACGACGTGGCAGGAGCAGCGCATGACGCGGCAGGAGGACCCACGCAAATTTTTAAAACAAGGTTTACAGCTACTAAAAAAAATCAAAGGCCTCCCGAAGGATGGAAAATATAGTTTTTGCGAACAGCGCGGGCGGATTCAAACACGATTAGGGGAGATACAGGCCAACCAAGAACAGAACGCCGATACGAGTCACGATGAGCTCGCCCTCCTGATGCGATTGCAGGAGCTGCATCAGGATGAGGAAGAATATTGGCGACAGAGGGCTCGGATCCAGTGGCTGCAATCGGGGGACAGACATATGAAATTCTTTTTTGCACAGGCGGTGGAGCATCGCAGAAAACACCAGCGCTCTCTGCAACGGTTCTTGGACGAGCAGACGCCCTCTCAGTCCGGAGTGGACGGGCTGCAGCGCTACTGGCAGCAGGTTTGGGCGTGGCAGGCCACTGACCCGATTTCCGTGCCCATTCCACAGGTGGTGACCCAAACAGAAAACGCACGACTGTTAGCCCCCTTTTCCCGTCAGGAGCTTCGCGCCACGTTGAAAGAGATGCAAGCGAACAAGGCGCCTGGGCCGGATGATTGGCCCATTGAATTCTTTCGCGAGTATGAAGAGGTGCTGGGCGCGAACCTTCTTGATGCTTTTAACCACATGCTAGTCTGGAGGTAGGTCCGCAAAGAAATAAACTGCTCCCGCGTGGTCCTTATGCCAAAAATCGAGACGCCCACTGAACCGGGGCATTTTCGGCCCATTGGGGTCTGCAACTCACTCCTTCGACTATTCTCCCGTATGCTCGTTGCTAGATTGCACCCCCTCATGCCACGGTTGGTGGGGAAGAATCAGGCTACGTTTATTAAGGGCCACCACCTTCAAGATCAGGTGCTGTTACTGCAGGAAATCCAGCACTCTCTTCGTCTCGCGAAATATCCAGGCCTCTGCATCAAGCTCGACATCGCGAAGGCCTATGACTCCGTTAGCTGGGTAGCCCTGCGGAAGGTGCTGCTTGCTAAAGGGTTGGATAGTGACTTTGTGGAGCTTTGCCTACAGATGCAAAGGAGTGGACGTTACTCCCTAGATATTGATGGGACCTTGAGGGGTTTCCAGGGGACTGGCCGCGGATTGCGACAGGGCGACCCCCTCTCCCCCCTCCTCTTTCTTATGTTGATGGATCTCCTGCAAAGTTATTGTATGGAAGAAGGTGTCCAGGGTCTTGACGTGCATGGTGTGCGTTGCCTCACCGCTCACTACGCGGACGACACCATGATCTTTGTCAGGGCTGCTGTGCCGCAGGTCAAGGCGCTGATGAGGGCGCTTGACCGGTTCCAACGGGAGGTGGGGCTGCAGATAAATGCGGGGAAGTCCTCGCTGTACTTCATGCACACCCACCCGGCGGTGCGCAGCAGGATTATTCAAATCCTAGGGATTATGCCAGGGGAGGCAGGGGACAAGTATTTGGGCATCCCCATCCACAACTGGCATAGAAGGCAAACGTGGCAGGCTTTACTGATGTGAATCCAGCAGCGCACGACCCATTGGACGAATCAATTCCTCTCCCGTAAAGGAAAGATCGTGCTGGCAACCGCGGTGCTGGGGGCAATGGCCAGATTCGGGGCTTCGATCGCCGCCCTACCGGCCGACGTCGTCACGAAGATTGACATGATCCTGCGTAACTTCGTGTGGTCGGGCGGGAAGGGGGGAAAGAAGATGCACTTGGTGGATTGGGCCACCACTGCGCGGCCCCGTGAGGCGGGGGGATCGGCATTCTCCCCTTCCAGAAGGAGGTGGTGTTAGGGCGGTAGCGCTTGATTTGGAGGCTCTTCACCACGCAGGAGGACCCCTCCATGTGGGCACAGCTTCTGTGGCGGAAGTATCGGCCATGGAGGGCTACTGGTTTGGACTCGCCCGTTTGGAAGCAGCTTTGTGCTCAGGTAGCCGCGTTGGGGGGCGTCGATGAACCCCTTCATCCCCGGCAGTACCTCAGGGCGCGGTTCCCATCGGACTCGCGCTGGAGGCTACTCTGGCGGGGGGCAATCCCGAAGAAGATCAAGTGTTCGGGTGGCTGATCCTCCACAAGGCCCTTCCTGTCCGGACGTTCTTGCAGTGCAGAAGCCTGGGGATTAGTCCGCATTGCCCCTTGTGCAATCATGCTGATGAGACGCTGCAGCATTTCATGCAGGAGTGTCTCGTCACCCGGCAATTTTGGCACATGTGTGGTTTGTGCCCCATCAAGATTTCCGGGAACTCGCCAACCCTCACCGCTCTTTGGATTCTGTGGAAGGCCCGAAATGATTACGTCTTCAAAGACGTGGCCTGCCCCCCGCCGGCTATATTATGTGCCAGGTTCAGGAAGCTTTGGCAGGAGATTATGATCGCGAAGGATGGGAGCACCTCTATGGCCTGGCCCAGAAGGGATCCGGACTCTGCGCGGGGCACACCCCCCCCGGCGGTCGTCGGGGCCAGTGGAAGACAGAACCATGTCCCGGAGGGGTTGGCTGAGGGCGCGATGAGGCAGGCGCGGGGCAACCCAACTGCCTCGGGGGCAGACACGCTGCCGCACGTCTAGTGCCCGGACGTTGATCAGGATCAGCATCATCCCCTCGTCCTCAACCATCACAGCTCTGGTTTGCAGGCATCCTGCAGAACTGTAGGACGGGAATCGCCCAGTTGATTACAGAGAATCGGCGCCGCCTCGCTGTGGGGCCGGTTGAGTAGGGAGATGCCGGTGGGCAGCAACCCCGCGGGTAGCTGGGTTGTCGAGTTTCTGTGTTGCTGCGGGACTGGCCTTAGCTGTGTTTTTTCTGTCGCTGTTTTTCTTTCTGTCTCTGTCTTTTTCGTCCAGGGGCTTTTCTTCCTTGTCTCCCCTGGGTCGTGGGATTCTGTGTTGAATTTGGGTGGGGAGGTGACGGGTCCTCCCTGCGAGTTCCTCAGCTGTGGTTGTTGGCGGGGCTGCCTTCGTTCTCGCCTTGGCTCCTGTCTCTTCCTGTCCTGGGGACTCCTGCTTTGGGGCCGTGGTTGATGGCCCGCGCTACGTGCAGGCGTAGCTTGTTCTCCATTTTTTTTGGAATTGAATTCACTCGACCTTTTCCTAAAAAAAAAATTAAATCCGGTTATGTTTACAGTGGATGAACAACTAGATTTTCTTTTTAGCTATGTACTTGTCTCTGGTTAATGGTTATAAACATAGATTGGTAGTCCATTTCCAGATGAACATAGATTGGTAGTCCATTGCGAGATGAGTTAAATTGTAGTTTCTTTTAAAACATAGAAGATTTTAGGTTTCTATACATTCAAGTTTCTGTTCTCTTCAAATCTAAATTGCGATGCCCCAGACAGGATACATTAGCGCGTTATCTAATTGCACATTAGTGCGTTAGCTAATTGCACAAGTGATCAGCACTTTTATTGGTTCTAAGCTATGCATCAAAAGAATCCGATTCGTGGAAGCCAGGAATCGAGGATTCGTGATTCTGAACGTGTTGGGTACGTGTGTCTCAAAAAAAAGTGGGGACGGGTTCGTAGTCGGGGACATGATAGAGAAAATTTAAATATATTAATTTTTTTAAAAAATTAAATCACATATATCATATAAAAAACATTGTAGAATATAGAACAAATACAATGTAAATTCAAAATATTGTTAATGCTTAAAAATTGCATAAAAGATTGCAATGAAACATTAAGTATTGAGTCTCATGTGTATTATAAAATATTTTAGCATTATCATATATATATATATGATAAAGAGTTTCTTGCCAAAGCTTAGAAATTGTCACATTGTTCAAATTCTAATTTTAACCTATATTTTCTCCTTGCTCTACTCTAAAAAGTAAATTTGTAGCTCTACTTTA
>MNCI01012011.1:777186-906337 GCA_015680685.1 Gnetum montanum
ATGAGAAAAAAACTTCACTACTAAAGTTTGAAATCTAAGAGTATCTGCTACTATCTCCACCACTATCTCCACCATGCAAACTCCACCATCCAGCTAGAGCTTCTTAAGCTATTCTATCCATATCAAGTACAACATCTTCACATTTAAATGCTTTTATATGTCCTTTAGTAAATTGAAGCCTATTCTTACATCAAAATCAAAATCTATCACAAGGCCTTGTTGGATTTAATGCATATTCAGCCATATTCTTAATATTTAATGCATATGCAGCCATATGCAATGGGGTATTTATAGCATTCATCTTTTTAGAATCAATGGAAATAATTGAGCATTATAAAAGTATTATAAAAATCAAGAGAGCTATCAATTTCTATACCATATTTTCATAAATTACATAAATTTCTTATCTTTATCAACATAAAAGATGAAATCAACAATAGGTTGTGCCATTAAAAACAATATTGCTACATTTTCATAAAAAACTAATACCAAGCATATAAGCCAATAAAGTTTATCAAATTTTTACACCAGGAATCCCTTCCCCACCACCATTTTCACCACCATTTTCACATAGCTCTATCTATCTGCTTCTGCGTTTGCGCTGTTAATAATGCTCTCAGCAAGTTCATGACATGTTTTGGACTTATGGGCTTGCTTTATAAAGTTGGGATAGCAGCGCATTCAAAGTCGGGTCTTTGGAGTTTTTGAATGTGTTGTTGTGGGTTGAGTTCATGCCTCTTGCATGTTTGACTGCAGATGTTGACTAGGGCTTCCTAAAAAGATTTGGGAAGGATATGGTGCTGAAATTTTGTTTGAACTTTGAACAAATGTATGCTTCAAACTATTTTGTTTGCACTTGCAAAGGGAGAGAGGCCTGAAAGCAGTTTTGTAACCAACTGATTCCCTTCCCTCATAGGTTGTGCATTAATGACACCGAAATCACAGCTGTTACTTGAAACCAGAGACGCAACATGAGATGGCCATGGCCCATGAATAAAAATACGAAACCAATCCACTGAATAAAAATCTTTTCTCTAAAATCATCTGAATAAACTAAAACGAAAAGTAAAGATCGTAAAGATCAGGTAAATCTAAGCAAAATAGGCAACTCAATTGATACGAAAATCCACTAAAATCCACTACTAAAGATCAGACAGGAACGTGTTCTCACGACGGAAGGGGAAGAAAAGCGGATTTCGTGCTCACGAATCAGGATAGAGATGGAGAGAAATCTTTACAGCAACGAGGGAAAGAAGCGGAAAATAACAAGTGAGAACCAAGAGCAAACGTTCCGTGGAAAAATTGTGCACTAAGATTACAAAGGTAAAGCATGTAGCGCTTGCATTTAAAAAACGGAAGAAATATCATCCAAATTTTTTAAGAACAAAAACTAGAATTATGGATCGAAGAGAACCGCTCGCAATGCGTGCTTACGCAGGCTCGACAAGCCCGTCCAGATTGCGCTAAAAGGAAGCTATCGATTTTCTGAAAAATATAGAATGATAAAAAATATAGAAACTGAAAAATATAGAATAATAAAGTATAAAATGATAGATGTGCAGCGCATTCTGTAAAGGTAACAACTCATTGTCTAAGCATCAACAATAAATCCGATAAGGCAAGTCTCCTACCCAGTCACCCAAATCAAACTGGGCAGACCAGACCCTTGCATCAAAAAAAATGTTCATCGTCTTCTTCGTCTGCAAATGAAAAACTAAAAATGAAGCAAAAAATTTTAAAGCTGAAAGAGAAACAAAGCGTTTGGAGAGTGCGGAAGCATCCAAATCCCTATCAATGGCCGAATAGGAGGAGCGTCTGTAAATAAAAGGTATTGGACGCGGATGCAATTTGCAGAAACAGGTAAGATTTGACGCGATTTGCAGTAAAATTAAGTAAGATTTTAATCACAATGAATGTTCTCGTTGAGAGTTGAAAAATCGAATGAAAAATTATAATTTACGTACCCAATGCGGATTTTACACGCTTCTGTACGCGTGCCCGAATCCACCGCGAATGATTTGTGAGATTTTCTTGGGAATCGTGAATCTCCGGCGCATAGGTTCTAAGTGGTTGTAAGATTAGCCTCCAGCTTGGAATTATAGCTTTGCATTTTACTCTCTTAGTAAATATGCTTAATCAGTTTCCTATTGGAAGTCAAATCCTTTCATTATTATTAAGATTCTATTATTTTTGTTGTTGAGATAAGAAAACTAAAGTTTGGTAGTGCAACCTTTACTTGTATTTACATTTACAAGTTTCAAAAATAGAAAAGAAGTGATGAATGGTGAGTATACCCTACACCCAACCATACAATCCATAGGTGTTATGGTAGACCATGTTGTAATCTATAGATGGAACTAGCAAAGTATCTAGGTAGTTAAATGTAAGATTGTGGGTTGTTTTCTTATTTAGACTAGATCTTCATATGATTTAGTCCAAGGTAAGGCATATCATCATGATATTGTTGAGCCCTAATAAAACTAAGTAAAAATATAAAGATTACCTAATTAATTGAATCAACAATAAAATAAACTCTAAGGTAGTCTAAAGTGATAAATGTCTAATTCCTAGTCTACTGTACAAGTCTTGAACTAATGTATTTCCCATTGGTATTACTAAGTGATTTGCTAGTTAGCGTACCAAGCGATATCATTGCTAGGATTACTAAATGAATATACATTATGCTTAAAATTTGTTGCACTTATTCCGCCATAAGATTATAGTGTATTAGGAATGTAAATATTATGCTAAATTACGATGAATATAAATGTAAGAAAGGAAATTTATTCTTAGTCAAAAGGTTGTAATGGAATGCAATCAATCTTGATCTTTATTATTGTTCATAAAATATGTCTAGGTACATCCTATTTGAATACATATGTTGTACAATTGACTTGAAAACATGCTACAAGCACTCTCTAATTGCTACAGGAATGTAGAAAATAAGTTGACAAAGTCTCATTTCATATTGATTGAATGGTGTCATATATGTGATGGAAGAACCATATTTATAAATATTTATTGTTATTGCTATATTGCATTTGTGATATAGCATCTTAGTTTGTACTACCATAATTGACCAATGATGCTATATTTAATGTTCATCATACCTTCATGGGTAACCAAAAATTCATTCTTGAGTTCTATAAAATTAGGAGAAAGTTTGTTATAAATTTGTGGGAGTGATACTAATTGAATAACTAACTGACCAAGATTCAAGTAGCATATTATAAAATTTATTTGAGTGGTTTTTACAAAGAATGATAAAAACTATAAAAAGTTGAAAATATTTCCCAATCATCATTATATCTCATTTCATCTACAAACACAAATGCATAGTGATGAGAGATTTTAAATTAATTTCCTTGAATGTTTTATCATCCAAGGTATTAGTGCCATTTAAGAGTTTTATTTCATATAATAAATGAATAAAAAGATTAAACTTTTAAATTTGATAGATTGTTCAAGTGTATATTTGTAAAGAAAAATAAACTTAGCTTGTTAAGGTTGATCCTTAATTAGAATAACCTTATATAAGTTGTAGCAAAGTAGACAAGCATAGTGTAGTGTTCTATTGATGTATATTCTAAGGAATAATATAGTATTTTTAGATTTTAATATCATTTGATACCTAGTAATTAATTAAGGATTTACAAATCTTCTAATTTCCTTTAAGCCTCAAAGTCATGACCCTTTTATGATGGAATATCCACTCCATTTAAAAGTGAGTTGTTAGGGTGGTATACAACATACCATTAATGTAATGCAGAATAGACATCTATAGGCTCTGTTGCATTTCATATCTTATGGTTGTTCCTTCATAATTATAAGTTGTCTCCATGATTGAGATTATTTCCTTTTTGAGTGAGCCATTACCAACCTTTAGTTTATAGTCGTGCATGCAAAGTGTTTACAAACAAAATCCATTGCTACGTTGAAGGATCATACCCTTTTCACCCTAATATTTTTACCAATGGAAATACATCACTTATCTAGGTTGTCGCATGATTTGTGATTTGTGGATAGGTAGGAGAGTTATCATTAATGATTTTGTGAATATGTGGTAGGATAAATGCCAACTTGGTTGATAAAACATTTATTAAACACATGTGCATGGATTGATTTTATCCATTTTTGTTACTAACATTTGAGAGGTTTGTTAGCTAGTGATTGTTGCCTTTCAGGAATATTTAAACACTTGGTAACATGGGATTCAAGATAGTTTTAAAATTAGTAAATTTGACTTTACAAGTATGGTTAAAATTGTATTATGATAAATAGATGGTCAATATTTTTAATGAAATAACCCTAATCACTCGTAGCACCACCTTTACTTTCGTGAAGGAACCCATTATAATTGTTCTATTATATGATTACTTTATTGCTACTATCTTATTAGTATGATTAGTAAGAAGTTTGATTATAATAATTAGGTTCTTAGATGTTCAATATTTTGATTAAAATGACCTTTATTTATAACTTAGGGTTAGTAGCACAACCTCTACTTTGTTGATGAGTAAGAATGTCCAATCATATGACTACTTAGTCACTACTATATTTATAAAGCTAAATTTATTAGTATGTGATGAGTAGCGAGTAGTCCCAATACCCAACCATATGAATCACAAGCATTACACTGGTAATTCAGTCAAACTCTATGGACTTAGGTACTAAATGCACTTATGGATAAAGATAGTGACCTAAAGACGCAATCGTTGTCTTCTTGGCTTTACTTGTGTAAGCTCAGTTGTATGATTCAGTGTAAGCCAAGGCACATTATTTTTATGTACATTTTATATTTTATTTGATTTAATTATAAATGTAAAACAAAGGTAATTAATTGTAAGTTAACTAATCAACTGTCCAATGCCTTAATCTAACTATCCAAACATAAGTATCTAGGCCCACTTTTCATTTGCATCCTGAACTCACTCTAACGCTACTATGTTACTAAGTGTCTATCACTGGGTGTACCAAATAGCCACTATTGGGATTACCAAGTGTTTAAGTGGTATGTTTGAAGTGGTCATAATTATGTGTTATTATTAAACACATTAATTAACTAAAGATGTGAATGTAAAGTGCATGAATAATAAAGTGCATTGAAAATAAACATTAGTCTATTCTAAATGCTACAAGGAGTTCCAAGAATTTTTTCTTTATTGTTGTCACATCAAAGTGTCTAGGTACATGGTCCCCAAATAAGAATCTGTACAATCCTTGAAGTCCTACTACCAGGCACTCAAAAGTTATTCTAACTTTGGGCTAAGAAAACTACAAGAGTTTGGCTAATCTACTAACTTAATGTTGCCCAAATGTAGTGGGTACATGCATTTATATAGGCAAGACTAGACATTATGTTAATGCATCTATGCCAACATATGAAATCATGAGTTAATGAGGTGGGGTCAATGTAGCCTATCGAATGGTTCATCATACCCCCACAATTGAGTGAAAACTCATCCTCGAGTGAACAAAAGTAGGATCAATCTTCTTAGAAAATTGGAAAGGTATGGGATTATCGATTGACAAACTCTAACTAACTAACTTTGAGTGCCGGATTATATGGAATTACAAAAAGGATGTCCTAGATAATAATATTGGACACCCTTACAAAACATTAATAGCCAGGATTGTCTGATTACTGAAGACAAAGAGAAGATTAAATAGTGCCAAGAGGTGGAGGCTCCTAGGATGCTAAAGGACCTTCACCAAGCTCCAACGCTCATGGTGGTGGTGACTAAGGTTGAGGTTGTCCTACTACAACTTCTACTTTTGATGGAAGATGGAAAGCATCAAATAATGCCTTCATCTTCTCCTCCTTGCTCCATGGGTCATACATAGTACATGTAGCTTCATCAATATGGGCTAGTATGGGGACATCCCACAAAAAAGGCATTACAGAGAATAGCTCCTTCATATTGAAAAACCATGCTATGAATTATTTATGTTTAAGGTTGAATGTCTTTAGAAAGTTCTATAGTTCATGGTAGTCATTCATTCTTCTAACTAGGTTCTTAATGATGAATTTTTGATTTGTAAATTAGCTCCTAAGAACTTCAAGCTCACCATTAGCTATTTCCAACTTCTAGTTAGTATCCTTGTGATGCTTGAACTCAACCTCATATAGGAGGTACGAGCTAGCCACATGCTTTTCCAATTCTAACCTTGGCCTACTAACTGGCAGCATTGCCAAGTTTGCATAGTAGAGATTCACAAGTCCCATATATTCTATCATTTCCTCAATTTGCAACTCCTTCAGGTGGACTTGTGCTTTTTTATAGGTATTCAAATTGTCAAAGATCAGCTACCATACATCACCTCTTTGCTAGAGTTGCTAGAGGATCTCATTCATCTTCACCTTGGCCAATTAGATCTCCTTCTCATTCACCTCTTTGAGGAGCCCTACCTAGTCACTGTAATGATTCTTAACTTTTTTGAACTTCAAGGCCTTATTTTTCTAAGAAGCTACCTCAATGGTCATTTTCTAATGAAGTTTATGGACTTCCTTCATTGACAAATTCCTATTTTCTACTACCAACCTTCTCAAATACATGATTATCTTGGTAAGTGACTCCTACTACTATCTCATGAATTTGACCATCTATGTTTTTTTTCTCCTTGACATTGCACAGATGATTAATGTCTTTGGTTAAGACCAAGTTGTCCTTGCAAACTTGCATCATGTCCCTATCGGTGTGGGTAGAAAAAGCTTTCGATAAGAATGCATCAAGGAGTGCCATCTCTTTGGCATTCTCAACCTCTTTTAATTGGTTTTGAAGGTGCATGAAAGCTTCATCTCATGTGATAACTTAGCTAAGAATGACAAGATCAACTAATCAAGCTCTTAGTTCCACAACCTTGGAAACCAACCATCGATTCTCAAGAATGGCTACCTTGAGTTAGGCATTTGCTACAATGAGCTTGTCCTTAGTTTTGAGAAGCTTCAACTAGATCATTGTGATCTCTTCTGCGAGATTAAAGATCTCTGGAAGTGGTTACTTGATTCCCACAAGTCAATCTAACACTTTCTCATTTTGGGCTATGCCAGGCCTCTTGCTCCCTGCTTCTGTGAAAGCTTGCACATCCTTGAGTACAACAATGTTCAAAATGACTACTATAGGAGCACTCAATAGTTTCTCCACTCTATCAACCACCACCTCTGCTACTATTTCTTACCCACAGTGCTACATCACTAGGATAATAGTCCCCTTGTCCTCCTCTAGGCACACCAAGAAGGTTGTAGTGTTCTTAGAAATTTCTAGAAACTCTTGTTGCCTAGGGATGATTTGATCTCACAAGCCCCTCTGTTCTCTAAGTCAAAAATAATAGTGTAGTCTTTTCTAGCCAACTTATGATCCTTGTGACTTCATTAAGATGGCTTAACACTAGCTGATAAACAATGGTTCCCCACCACTTTTCTTGCCTAGATGCTGCTACAATAACTATTCTTGTAATTTCCTCATATTCTCAATAGCAACATAAGCCTTTGTTGTTCTCTCTCCAGTAGGTGGTGGTGGTCGTGGTGATCACTCCTTCTCAAGCAACTTAGTAGCTGGTTTATCCTTCATCATCTCTTACTAGGAAGTGAGGAGCATGATAGAGTGTAGCATTTATGTAACAAGCTATGCCTCCCCTTCTACAAAGTTTTTGGATTAAGCATAGGAAGGGGAGTGCCTTCCTCCCTTGCTTGTTTTCTTTAAAGCACTTCTCTATCTATAGGAACATGAGTTGAGGAAGGTTGACTTAGAATTTACCACTTAGACAAGTAGACACATGAGGAAAGAAGGCTATGACTTTTCTAGGCCTTACCATTAGGTTTAGGTGGTAGGCCATGATTTAAAAATAAGCTGACTCCACCTTGGTGAGTGCACCTTACTCCTTATGATCCACCACATAGCATCATTGAACCCATTTCCTTTTGGCTTTTGGACCCACTTATGTAGGAATCTCTCCCAATGTTGCTTTAGTGTCAAGTAGTATAAGGGCCTTTGCAATGGCATCAACCTAATAGGAGATTCTAATGCCCTTTATCTTGATTGCGACATCCACTTGTTGGTTGTTCTAGAAAAGATAGGTTTCCCCCATGTACCACTTTCCATTGGAAGTGAAGATGGGTCACATGGGGAACCCCTGCAATTAGGTCTTGACCTCTTCTAGTGCCAAATCCAAGAAGGGACCAAAGATAAGTTCATGAAGAACCAAACTCTAGACCTTCTTGGAATGGATTCACACAAGGTAGGCCTCAATCAATGTAACCTCCAAATTTGGCCTAGGCCTTAGCACCTCATCCTGCATGGACTAGCTTGTTTCTACTATAGGAATCTGATGAACAAATTCCCTTTAGGCTCCTCTCAAAGAGGTCCTGTCACATGCATTATAGCTTCTCTTTCTTGGGGCTATTGTGGCTAATACTTGCTTCCTTCTATTGGCTTATTTTCCCTTGGCTAGGATGGTCCTTCTACTTATAGGGCCCTTTTTGGTGCCATCTATGATCACAAACATAGCCAAGGATTAGCATTCTATGCATACCTTCTAATACTTTGGATACCCTTTCTCATTGGGCAAGTTACACTTAAGTTGATTATGATCATGGCAGATTGATTATTTTATTTACTTATCTACCCAAGTTTTTTGATGACGTTTAACTAAGTGTAGATTAGTGAGGTTTAACCTTGGGGAGTAAGAAAAAGTTTGAAACATTTTCCATCATAAACTATAGGTTTGTGATGCCCATGATGTAAAGCACACCTCCAATAGCTCAAGGGTCGAACAATAGGATAAATCAGATGAGTAGTTGGCAAGTTATGGTGCTTGGAAGGCTTTTGGCTTTGAAATTTGCAAAAACTCCCCTTGTTTTATGAGACAAATGTGCAAAAATGGCTAAGTCCCAACAAGTATTTATAGTATTTTTTCCTTGCATCAACAGGGATGCATTAACATAACCGTAGAGCAATGTTTGCATATGAAAAAAAACTAAGTATGGGGAAAGATTTTCTTTAATGATATTAAAGTCCATCAAAAGCCAAAAAAAGCATAGAATAAGGAGAAATCATGGAAGAGCTTGAAATTTATTGAAAAAAAGAGATTGGTATAAAGTTTGATTGTTCAAGAATGCAAAACCTAAATGTGTTATGGTGGAAAACAATGGATTTGAAAGCAAAATGACTAGGGAATAAGAAATCTAATCATCCAGGCCAAAGACTATGTAAGTGGGTCCTCCCCATAGTAGGGTCATGCCTTTAATTTCCTTACATGCCCTCATAACAAGGAGTCCATAGGCCCCAAGGATAATTAATGGCCATGGATTATTAAAAATCGAACCACCCAAGAAACCATCAAATAATTAAGACATATCAAAATGGACACATTGATTGAGCATGCCAACAAGAAGTGAGATGAAAAATGTATTGAAGTGATGAGGAGAGAGAGAATGAAATGGATTTCCTCATTCCAGTCACATGAAGTCCTCTGTGAACGCTGTGACTAACGTGACCTCATATCATCTTATCCTTAGGTGGAATCAAGATCATCCACTCCAAGTAACTTTGCATTGGCACTTTGGGACCATTCAGCCCCCTAGAGCTCATGGAAACCCTAAAAAATCACCCATGATTTCAAATAGAGAAAAAAAGAGAAGCAAGAAGTGAAGATGGCCTTAGTTAGAGGGGTGCCTTTAGGCATGGGTAACATGTCTTTCTAGCCCCATAACCAGTGATTGTAGCCCATTATTTCATCTAAGCAGTGTGCTTTGAATTTTCATGTATGTTGTATGTTTTTTCATGTGAACCACACCATCCAAAGACATTACTTGCTATTATTGATTGATGTTAGAAGAGGTATCGATAAGAGTACCCATAAAACTCCAAACAATAAGTAGCTACAAAAGGTGACAAATCCCCTTGAAGCCACACACTTTCCAATTCCACTTGATTCATTTCACATCTAGAGAAGGCCAAGGTCTCAAGTTCTTTATAATTTTATTATTAAGGAAGGATCTCATGCTTCCAAAATGAAAGAACACCACAAATCTTTAATGGAATGGGTGGATGACGTAAGCTCATCACCTAATAATGTGAGAAAACCAATGTCCTATTAATCAATGTTAAAAGTTCAATGACAAAATCTAGTCATTAAGCAAGCAATTTAAACAACAAAGTTCAATTAACCACCATCAATCAGCAGTTGTGTTCAACACCAAAGTCTTAATGGCAATAGAGAAGAAAAATACAAGGAAGAAAATCCAAAGAAAGAAAAATATAAAAAAATTATTAGACACTTAAGAAGGTGGAAAAACATATGAATAAATGATGTAAAACAAAAAAGTTGAAAAAGTGAGGAGCCACTTGTAGGATGTTAGCATGAATGACCATCTCCCCCATGACTGAGTTGGAAGTGAGAGATTTAAAATATTAAGTGTGCTTGGTCATTGGTTGAGGCATCTTTCTCTAGGAAAGGTTTAACTTGTTGGGTGTTGACTAATAATCTCTTATTTTGGCTGGCAAGATGGTAGATCATCGTGACCCTAGATGGGAAAGTTTCATGTATAATGTAAGGGCCCTCCCATACCATTTGAAATTTGGTACATTTAGGTACATGCATGGGGTTCCAATAGAGCACCTTATCTTTAGGTTGAAACTTTACTTTCCATATTCTAAGGTCATGGCATTTCTTGTTATGTGCCTTGTGCACTTCATTCGATGATAGGGTTACTAATCTATTCTCATCTAGCATGTTGAGATTCATCGGTATTTCTCTTTAGGCTAGACTTAGGTCCAAGTCAAGGTCACAAGCCATTGAAAGTGTACAAAGCTTAGCTTGAATGGAAAGAGTTAGAAGTTTCCCATACACTAACTCATAGGGAGAATAACTAATAGGAATTTTTCACATTGAATGATAAGCCCAAAGAGCATCATTGAGTTTGTTACTCTAGTTCTTCCTATATATTACTAACTGTATGTATTAGTATCTTAGTAATTTTCCTATTGGCAACATCAGCTTGACTGTTGGCTTGGGGGTGGTATGGAGTTGTTAATTTATGTTCAACCCCTAAGCACTACATGAGCTTTTGTAAAGTGGCACTAGTGAAGTGGGTTCCATTATCTAAAATTAGTTCCTATGGCACACTAAACCTATTTACAACATTTTTTTATACAAACTATGCCACCATAGACGATGAACAATTGGTGATGATAGTGGCTTTAGCTCATTTGGTATAATAATCAATAGCCACAATGATGAATGCCTTTTCATTTAACATAGGAATGATGGATCCCATGAAATTAATCCCTCAAAGATCAAATGGCTCTAGTTGTTGGAACCACTATTGAGGCCCTTTCATACATGTAGTCATCCCTCCATCACATTGGCATCTATCATAGGAATGGAAGAAGTGATGGAAATCCCTAAAGATTATGGGCCAATAATACCTCATCATGAGAATCTTAACAATTGTTTAGCTTCCAACATAGTGGCCCCTACAAGGGCCTTCGTGTGCATCCTAGAGGACTCAAAGTTGATCTACATTAGGGACATACCATCATACCAGGCCATCTATGCAACTCTTGTAGAGGTTTTCATTAATTTCCATAAAGTGTTTAGCTTGATGAAGAAACTATTGTTTCTTCTTATGGTCCCACTTTTGTGGCATCTCCTATGTAAGTTGATAGGAGAGGATGTTATAGTACCAATTTGTTTTCTTAGGATCTTGCTCATTAACAACACCAACAAAGAGGAGTTCATCAAGAAATTGATTAGACACTAAGCTTTCATCCTCTTTTATGTTCCATCGTAACTGAGACAAGTGATAAACCATCACATTCTTGACCTCCTTTTGGTCTACCATTGTTAAATAAAACTCTTGGAGGATCACTAGTCACCATATGACATGAGGGCTTATCGTTGGCTTATTTATCAGGAACTAGATGGCATTGTGGTTGATGTGCATAAAAACTTTATATCCAAGCATGTAGTACCTAAATTTCTCCAATGCATACACCACTACCATGAGCTCCTTTTCAATGGAGATGTAGTTTAGTTGTGCATCCACAATGCTCCTACTTGCACAATGGATGTCATATGAATATTTCAAATCATCCATCTATGTAAGTATCAATCCCAAGGCATAATTTGATGCATCCATCATGATGTGAAATGGCCTAAACTAATCTAGTACCTATAGATTTGGAGTTTCTATGAGTTTCTAGTCCAATTTTCAGAATGCAATCTCGCATCCAGATGAATGGTGCATATTTCTTTGTAAGCTCCACCAATGACTTGACAATTTTTGAGAAATTTCAAATGAAGTGCATGTAGTAATTGATGTGATAGTTATTCCTTGGATGATCATTATTTTCTCTAGGTTCACCTTGATCCCCTTGTCTAAAATCCTATGCTCCAAGACAATGTCTTCTTGGACCATAAGGTGGTTCTTCTACTAATTAAGCCTCAGGTTTATCTCCACACATCATTGAAGCACTTACTCTTGGTGGTCCAAGGCTTACTCAAAGGTAGCCTCATAGGTAATCATTCATCCATGAAGACTTTTATCCCACTATTGAGCTACTATTGAAAAATGCTTAGGACCAATCATTGAAATGTAGTGGGTGCATTGCATAGGCCAAAGGGCATCTTTCTGTATGCAAAGCTTTCCTAGGGATTTCTGAATGTTTTCTTGGCCTAGTCATTTGGTGCAATCTAGATTTGGTTATAGCCACTATAACCATCTAGAAAGTTGTAGAAACAATGCCTAGCAATGGTGTCTAACACTTAATCCACAAATGGTAATGAAAAATGATCCTTGTAGGTTACCATATTCAACAATCGAAATTCTATACAAACTCTTCACTTTTCTTCTTTCTTTGGTATAATAATGAGTGTACTAATCCACTCACTATCTGCAATGGGATAAATGAACCCAACCTTGAGAAGTTGCTCAATCTCCTTCTTGATGATTTTCTTGAGTTTTAGGTTCATGCATCTTTTTGGCTATCTCTTTGGTTTAATGGATAAGTTTGTATAAATTCTATGCAAGCATATCCTAGGATTAATTCTTGTTAGCTCATGATATGACCAAGAGAAGTCTATTGGACATTTGTTCACCACTTTCAAAAATTTCTTCTTTTGTTAGGGAACAAGTGTGGCATTGATGATTACCATCTTATCATTATTCATAAATGTGTATTCCATTCATGTTGGTAGAGCTTTGAACTCAAGAGGATCTTATTTGAAAGTTTTAGAAATCTCCAACTCTCTCTAAATCATCTTAATGTATGCATTAGAGAGTTGACGATGAAGCTAGTCTAATTTTTTCATGTTTTTAACATAGGAGATACCGAGGCTTTCAACTAGTTCCATGCATATTGTTGGTTTAGTCTCATTATCTATTGTTAACCACTAGGTGCCCTTCTATTTAGTTGTTTCTACATACATGCACCTTTGAATTTTTGTTGTCTCTACATACTAATTCCATGCTTGAAGTGATGTGCCTTTGATGGTTCATAGTCTTTGCATGTAATTGCACCTTGTCTCACTATACATAATGCATGAAACTCCCTTCTTCTTAATCTTTTGAAATTCATTATCTTTGAAAATATTCAAGGAAAGGTCTTAAATCCCCAACCTTACATTGATGGTTCTCAGCCATGCTATTCCCANATTCAAAACCAAAAGTATTAGAAAGCCCTCACAAAGATTAGTGGTTGTTAACCCTTCTATCTTAACCTCTAAAATTCCTATCATGCTAGCATAAAACCAAACTGCATCCCAATTACAAACTATCATGTTGACCCATGTAGTCATAGATTGGATCAAGGTTGATCATCTTCTAGGAAAGAGATTTGATCCTAGGAGTCCTCTTATTTACTTGTAGATCATCAAAAATGAATTGTGCAAGGCTCTTTTGGATTCAAGTTCCAGAGTTTACTAAATTTCACAAGAGATGTACAATGCTTTGAACCTACCTCCCTTGAAAAAAAAGCAACATTAGACTAGAGCTAGTAGACCAATCTAACACTATTACTTTGTGATTAGTAAAGGACATCATGACCACCATTTATGGGNCGATTCCTCTCTTGGAGAAGGAACTTTATAGTATTTTGAAGGGTAGTAGTGGTGTGAAAAGGAAGTGTGACTAGAAGAGTCACGTGAAGAGATTGGTTGTTGAATGTAGTACCCATAAGGATTAAGTTGGTGATAAGGGTAATATTGCCTTGGAGGTGGCATCCCCCACAAATATGCATTTGCTACTATTGCTAGTACTATTCTTGAGGTTGAGGTAGTGCTCCACTTGGATAGTATGCTTGTTTATGGAATTAGTGCTAATAGTTGCCTTGTGGGTAAGGTAACCTCCCTGGTGCTTGTTGTTTTACCAATCTAGGATTTAAAGCATACACCAAAAATTCTTGTAAGTGTTACAATATAATGCAACATCCCTTGGGATGTTCATATCGATATATGTCATACCCATCATTGTCAAATTCTAGATTTGCAACCTCTTCTACTGCTGCAACTTTGCCCTTATCTTTGTGATATTCTTGTTTAGCCTCCTTCTTCTTCCTTTGCTCATAGCCATTACCTCCTTGATCTCTACATTCCTTTGCAATCTTTAGAGCAACTTGGAACTTTTCACCTAAGGAGTACCACATTTTATCAATCTTAGCCAATATTTTAGTAATAGATTTTTGGATTGGCAAAATTTTCTTCTACATCACTTCATCAAGTGGTGCCTCCTTCTTATTCTCACAAAAACAAATCCCCTTCTTGTATATGAAGGAGTCTCTGTTATACTCTTCTGCACTTTCATATTTTTCAACTCTCCTTCCTCTTTAACCACTTGCTCATTAAGCCTTTGAATGTAATGAGCCCATAGCTCTAAACGTCTTCCTTGGGCATAGATCCCAAGGGTTCTTCTCATTTTAGTTTTAATCCCATCTATTATATGGCACAATTAATTCCATTGGTAATATCCATGGCTTGGGCATCAGTGCAACAAAGAGTATTATTTACCCATGGTCACATCCAAGGACTCATGGGTCCCTTGTTTTTAGCCTTGGATTTGCCTTCACAAATTGGACACTCTAGAGTACGTTTAGTATTTTTCATTGAATACCTCTAGCATCATATTCCATCATCAAATAAAATTTCAATTCCAAGGACTAGTACCAACATTTTACTTTCTTTATGAGTGTCCTTTGAAATAGTTTTAGCTTTTGCCAGTCATTTTCCACATTTTGCAAGACACCTGCATCATGGAAGGCTTGCAAATGATTTTGGGGATCTGAATTATATTCCCCCTCAAACTTGGAGATATCATTCATATCCAACCATTTTATGTGCCTATCCTTCAAGTTCCTAGTGAAAATTCTAATAGCTCTAAAATGTTCAACATATTTCTTATATCTAGTAGAGACTCATCATTATCATAGCCATTGTGGTGGCCTTTGTCATGGCCATGATGCCTACAATGAGTCCTATTGTGGCTTCATTCTATATGATGTTCATTCCCTTGTTGCTATTCATCCTCTTGGTAATTTTTGGCTCAATGGGATCTACAATAATTTCTATTCCACCATTCATCTCCATCATTATTTCTATTACTCTTTCCATGATCCCAACCTTTGCATCTTCTGTTGGAGTTGGAGGATGAAGATGATGAGGATGATGATGATGGTAGAGATGAAGGAGAATCAGCACTAGAATGATTCCTACTACCTCCTCTTCTTTGGTCCCTACCTCAATCACCATATTTATATTTCCCTTTATGCTTATCACTATTCTTGCCTCTGGATGATTGACTGTGGCTACCATCTTTTGAGGCTTCCTGGTCTTGAGACCCATTTCTCCCATCACTAACATTTTTCATAGCTAATTGTAGCCATTGCTTAAGGGTCTTCCCATCAAAGAAAAGGGAATAATAAATGTATTAGGACTATCTTGAAAAGAAGTCCTTACCATCCTTTTATGGTTGCAAGAATAAGTGGGTATGAAGGATTTTTTCCTTTATAGCCTCATATTAAGCTTTCATTTGTTGATCTTTCTTCTGTTGGACCTTTATGGGATGATAATCTTGATAGAGGTGATCTTGAACCTTGCACTCCCCATTAAGTTTAGCAATGTCAAACTTGATGAGATTTTTCATTAGCATCATAAGAATATATGGGTTAGGAGGCAACACAATGTTGCCTTCCATGTCCCTCCATCACATTTACTCATCCTAATGCAAGATGAAGGTGAAATCTATAGTGTAAGAATCCAAATGGGTGTAGACAACTTGGAACTATTGGGGAACTTGTGTTTTTTCACCTTCTTGCCTTTGGTTGCATCTACCAATGGATGGCAGTGGAGATTCCTTGTTGCAAGAAGAAGCCATATCAAAGATTGTTCAAAATTTAGTGTGCATTTCTTATCATTGTGTTCTTAATTATTTAGCATTAATTTTTCTTTACAACATATTTAGGTGATTTCACTATCTTTCCTATGTAGTACACTTAGTTAACTAAGTCCTTGACAATGGGGCTAATGATGAGGAGTGAGTAGTCCCTATGCCCAACTATACAAATCACAAACATTGCACCAGCAATTCTGTCAAATTCTATGGACTTATCTCCTAAAGGCATTGATGGGTAAAGATCATAATTTAGAGACACAATTGTTGTCTTCTTAACTTCACTTGTGTAAGTTCAATTGTATGGTTAAGTGTAAAACAAGGCACATGATTTTTATGTATATTTTATATTTTATTTGATTTCATTTTAAATGTAAAACAAAGGTAATTAATTATAAATTAACTAATTAACTATCTAATGCCTTAACCTAACTATCCTAACATAAGCATCCAAGCCCACTTTCAATTCGCATCTTGAACTCACTCTAATGTAACTAGGTTACCAATTTTCCATTGTTGGGCATACCAAATAGCCACTACTGGGATTACCAAGTGTTAAGCAATATGTTCAAAGTGGTTGTACTTATGTGTTGTTATTAAACACATTAATTAATTGAATATGTGAATGTAAAGTGCATGGAAGTAAAAATTAGTCTATTATAAGTGCTCTAAGGAGTTCCAAGAATCTCATCTTTATTGTCATCACATCAAGGTGTCTAGGTACATTGATGCTCAAACAAGGATCCATACAATCCTTGAAGTCCTACTACAAGCACTCAAAAGTTATTCTAACTCTAGGCTAAGAAACTTATAAGAGTTTAGTTAAGTTACTAACATAATGTTGCCCAAATGTGATGGGATGTGTATTTATATAGGTAATACTAGTCATTGTGTCGATGCATCAAACCATGCATCGATGGGGCTACATCAACACATGCCTATTGACATAGCCTATCAAATGATTCATAAGTATAATTAAAGCAAAGTCTGATTATCATAGATAGATGCTTAAATACTCAATATTTTTATTGAAATAATCTATATATCTACAACTTAAGACTCCTAGTACAACCTCTACCCCAATGAAGGGACATTGGGACCCATTATAAAAGTATTATAACATAAAGTTTTTCTACCCTTGCCATACCTTAAGTAGAGTCTAGTGCTGATACCAACATCATCCATAAATGGTGCCCCATAAATCAATTCAATCTAACAATTCTAATGTCTAGATTAAATTTAATTGATGTTCTCTTAATGGACTACTATAGTTTAGTTAACAAATAAATTACTACCAATTCTCATAACATCGATAATTCATAAATTGCCAATGTTAATATCAAAGTTGAAGGTACAATTAACCTTTGATTTGCATGAAATATTTAAAATATTTCTTTCTTGTTTTTATCACAATACAACAAGAAACCAAGCCTCTATGTATGCTTGCATTATAGGATCCTGGCTTTCTGTCACTGCCATCCACTACGCTCCTACCCAACCATCTACTCTCATGTGTACAATTGGTTCTCTACATTCCATTTGCACCCTCTTGTCCACCAAGCCATTCTTACACTCCATCACTATAGCATGAGGGCTAACATACAAAAATTCTCATTGTTGTTGTGTAGTCGCTTTCCCCACCACTCCATCACCACTTGCCCTGCCATGCCATCCTATGCAGCCTACCTTACTATCGAAACCCTTACACTTGTTGTGTCACCCTCACAACTCTTTCACCATTGCATGTCTCTCTCTTCCATGTCATTAAAACCCTTATCCATGTGGTAACAACGAAAGCCTCATCTATGGTAGGAAATCCTCATTACCTATGCTTCCTTGCCATGATGTTGCAATCCTTTACATTGTCTCCTACTTCCATGCTGGCAATACTATCACTCTACACTATGTAGCAATAGCCCATAGCCCCACAAGTGGATCTACCTAGCCATTATGCATCATGTTGTCCACTTCATTTCCCCGCTACTAATTTGCTATGTTTCCCTCTCATCAACCCCATTTCCAATTGTGCATCTTGTGGCTACTCTTGGGCTGTGGCAATTTTCTTTTTTTTTTAGTTTTATGTAAAATGATTTAAAATAACAATATATATTAATAAAAAATATATTATAAGCTAGATAATATATTATAATTGATGAACGGTGAGGTACCCCTACGCTCAACCATATGAATCACAAGCATTCATGCATGATCTGGTCAAGTTCTATGGATGGGACTACTTGTGGTATTTGGATCGTTATGCTTTAATCATAGCTCGCTATCTTCCCACTTGGACTAGTGGTAACTTTGTCATGTATGATTTGGTCCAAAGTGAGGCATATGATGTTGTTGAATTCTACTTTGCTCATAATGATGATAAAGAGATAAGTTAATTAAGCTAATGAACAATGAAAAACAAGATCTAAACTAGCCTATGTGTGATGAGTATCTGTCCTTAATCGTCTGCATATGTCTTGGACTTCATGAGACTACTTCTAGATTACCAAGTGTACATCACTAGGTATGCCAAAAAATACACCACTAGATTACCAAGTACTTACACTTAAATGCTTGTGATTAAGGCATATGCATTTCACTTAATGATAGCAATAGTATATAGCAATAAATGGAAATGTTAACTAAAGAAAATAGTAAATAATTAATGATTAAAGGTAATAAAAATCTAAGTGGATGCTACAATGATGGAAGTAATCTTGATCTTTATTTCCAATCATGTAACGTATCTAAGTATGTCACACTCAAACAAAGATGTTGTATGATTGCAAAAATCACACTGTAGGCATGCACTAGGAATAAAAAAACTCTAAGAAAGACTAACAAAAACTGAGAACTAAATCTAAAACTCTATATTCTCTATTACTTCTAAGCCATGCACCCAAGTGCTGTATCTATAGGTAAACCTAGAGGAGATGACCTTGGATATCCAACATTGCTTCTTGGCTCTGACGTTGGGTATTCGATGTTAAGGCCTGACAAATCATGACTCATCATACCCCTACAACTAAATGAAAACTCATCCTCGAGTTAGATAAAATGAGGAACAAGTTCTATACAAAATATTAAGAAGGTATGGAATTATTGATTAACTTAAATAATAAAAAAAAATAATTGACTTTTGCATGCTATAATGGTGCAATACAAAAAATAGGACACATTATTACAAAACAAAAACTAAACAAAAATTGGAAAGTTCATGTGATGCCCAGAGGTAATGGCTCCTCCATTGGTTACTTCGCTTTGTTGCCAGGCTTTTGAAATTTGTAACAATATAGCAATGCCTATAAATTTTCCTCTTTGTCCTTGGATCTTGTATTATCCAAGCTACTAAGCTGATCCCAAGGACATGGCAACTACAAGAACATCTAATTTACCTTCACATACCAAGCCACAAATTGCCATCATTCCTCCTTAAAGGTCCTAGCTTTGTATTTGAGTTCATGATAATTTATTAATCATATAGCTAGGTTTGAGGCTATGTCCTTTTATCCCTAGTATTTTGCTTTTACCACCACCGATTCTGAGTTTTCCACTTACAACTTTTGAAACGTGTCATTCCGATCAACAAACTCTTTCTCATATAATGCATAAGTGGTTACTACCTCTTTTTCTAGCTCATTCAAGGTTGATCCATTGTTAACATGGCAAGGTTGGCATATCTAAGGTTAGCCAATGTCATGTATTCTTTCAAATATTCTATTTGTAGGTCTTTATTCTTGACTTTTGCTTGGTGGACCAAGGCACAGCTATCTAGGATTAGCTACCACTCAGGATTCTATGCTGACAGGGAGCTAATGTGGGCTTTAGCGATCTAGATATTTTTTTCATTTATATTTTCGTATATGTCTACTGGATCACAGAAGTGCTCCTTCAACTTCTCGTGTTTCTTAGCCTCATTCTACCACATGCTAATTTCAATTGTTGATTTCTAATGAATAGTGCAAACCTTCTCCATGGAGAGGGTTCTATTCTCCCTAGCCAATCTAATAATGTTTTGGATAACTCTCACTATTTGTTCTCTCAACTAGTAGATACTTTCATCTAAGATATTCTTTTTCTTCTCAATGGTGGTCAACCTTGAATTCTCTATGGCAAGCTACTTATTTTCCTCTTGCATGGTAGTCGATGCCTTTTTGTATGTGTGGGATTTTGCATCAGCAATAGAGGCATTCTAGAATGCCTTCTCTTTTTCTTGTTTCGTAGCTATGTTCTCCTTCATTAGCTTGGTCAACTACTCCCTCTTTAATTGTTCAAGTTGGTTAGGCATAACAAAATGAGTAGGATCCCATCGTTCGGCTCTCAACGTAGCTAGCTCTTATTGTAATCTTTGTACTTTAACTTTTGCATGCTTTACCCTTACTTCAATCATGACCAATTTTCCCTTTCTGATGATGAGGTCTAACTACATTGTAGTGACATCACTAAGGATGTCAAACAAAGTGATCATAGCTTGCCCTATCTACAGTAAGTGATCAACCACATCCTCATGCACTACAAGAGTCTTTGAAGTCTTGGCCAGCATCTGCACATCTCTGGTTCCCATTTGATCCACCGAGGCCACAACAAGCATGTTATGATTCCTTAATATGGTATGTGATTACTTCTACTATGCCTACCACATCCTCATGTTGTAGTACCATAATTGTGGCACCTTCTCCCATTTCAAGTGTTATCTAGAAGGATGCAACATTCCCAAATATTTTTCGTGACCATTGGGATCCTTCTCCTTCTAATTCTAGCAAGATCTTCCCCCATGTTGCATCAACTAAAACTATGGATTGTATAGCATCATCCATCACTCTAAATAGATTGGACTCATCCCTACTTCCCCAACTGACAACTTTAGTGATATTTTGTAAATGACTCATGGAGGGCCTATAGTCTTGTGGCACTGGTAGTGTTAGAGCTAGTGTCTGTGGGAACTACTCAAGCTCACATTGTGTTTCTTCTTTTGGCTCTACCTCCTTCTCCACTTATTCTTCATCAAGATCTTTTCTTGGTGCTACAAGTTTTAGGAGTTCAATGAATGAGGCTTTTTGAGCCTTCCTAGGGATATCATTTGTATATCCCAAGATCCCAGCACACTTGCACAACCTTCTAATTAGGCAAGGGAATAGAAGTATTGGTTTTCCTACATTATTTTCTTCAAACCATCATTGTATTTCAATAAAGTAAACCTAGGTAAGATTAGCTGTAAATTTACCCATTAAAATAGCACTTCCCCTAGCTGCATATGTTGAGATTCGATTGAGCCCTTTTGTGGCAAATAAGTGGTAAGTCCTGATCTTGAAATGCATCCTTTCTTCCAGAGTCATTTCATTATACGTTTTATCCTCCTTACCATACACCCATTTTAGCCATATTTGTGTACTATCAGGGTTAGATCTGGTTGACAAATGGATAACCTCAGCCCCTTCATTGGGTAGATCGAGAGTTGTAGAAATTGCTTTAACTGAAAAAGAGACATTTACTCCACAAATTTTTGTGGTGGTTTCCTCATATTTATTTTGATAGAACTGATGAGTTTCACTAAGGCACCACTCACCATTGTTCAATAGAATGGGCCACAATGGAGACACCTTAAGTTACATTTGAACTGCTTCTAAAGGAAACTCCATGAATGGGTGAAATTCATTTCCACAATGACTAAGGTCAACGTGGACTTTTCTAGAATGGTAGTAAGGCAATCAGGAGGCAACATGAGATGTTATCCCTACATGGGGGCCTATGGTTCTATAGCCTTCCCTTGGACTGATTGCCTAGTAGCAGGAGCCTCTTGGTGAATGTTGAAGAATTCGGCTTCCTACTCAAAATGTTCTACATGTTTTCATTGCTAGCCTTAATCACCTTGTGGGTGCTTAGCATCTCTTTGCAAAGGTTCACCTTATGCACCTCTTTTTAGGGCCATCTACAATTAAGAAAAGATCAAATGTTACTAAGGTTTCATTCTTAAAATTAATTAGTTTATATCTTATTTATTATCTTAGTTCACTAAGATCTTAGTTCATATGATTGTAGAGTTACAAAAATTTTCAAGAAAAATTCCCAAAAAGTGTTTATCTCTTTTTACAAGCCTTTACAATTAGTTTCTTTTTCCTTATGTGTGGCTTATAGTGATGGTTATGGTCCCTTGGGTGAAAAAATTAAAGTCCTCGACATTAATACAATTGATTTTTCATGATAAAGCTTAAATTTTTTAACACTCTTACCCTTATAATACCCTCCAAGTGATAGCAAGCTTTAGTAGCTTGGTGCAAGTTTCACATGCAAGCACCCCCCACGACTAACTTGAACACTCTAGGTTCAGGTAGGTTCAAATGGTACAGAAATCATAGTGGTAGAGAGCTAGATATCACAAGTGAAAAATGAGTGTGGAGAGCCTTAAGTTGTGAGAGAAAAGTTGAACAACTCCCCTAGTAGCAAATGATGAAAATGAAGTTGGATCACCATAGGGGCCATATATATAGTTTTTTTTAGACTCAACATCTGGTACATGATGTTGCATTGGACCCGATGTCAGGCAAGCAATATTGGGACCCATGTATTTTTACTATTGAATAGCATAGCTGAGCATGCAAATTGAAGCTCTTTGATGGGTTGGAAGGTTTGAAGTTATGTCCATAATCTAGGGTAAGTAGATAATCAATTTAAGGCATCAAAAGTGTGATAAGGTGGAGTCATCGATGTGAAAAGCACTAGTGGTGAGTGGCGAGGTACCCCTACACTCAACCATACGAATACGAGCATTTACACATGATTCGGTTGAACTCTATAGATGGGCTAGTTGTGGCATCTAGATAGTTACACATTGATCATAGTTCGTTGTCTTCCCACTTGGACTAGTATTTGCTTTATCACGTATGGCTTAGTCTAGAGTGAGGTGTATGATGTGGTCCTAAACTAGTGCTACTCCTAGAGATAATGGAAAATAACCCTATTTTAAGCTAATAGGAAATGAGAAGCAAAATCTAAGCTAGCCTAAGTGTGATGAGCATCCATCCTTAATCATCTATGTGCATCTTAGACCTCATGTACTACTTTTGGGATTACCAAGCGTATATTACTTGAGCACTCCTAAATACGCTATTGGGTTACCAAGTAGTTACACTTAAATGTTTGTAATTAAGTTGTACTCATTTTGCAATTAATAATAGGAATAGCAAGTGATGGTAAAGAAATATTAATTAAGAAAACAATAAATAACAAGTAACAATTAATGGAATTAAGAGCTAAATGGATGTTGCAATGATGGAGTAATCTTGATATTTATTGCCAGTCATGTGCATGTCCAAATACGTTACACTCGAATAAAGGTTCCGTACAATTACAATCATCACACTACGGGCATGCACTGGGGAAAGAATTAACTAAAAACTGGTGAAAAAGACTCTATTCCTACACTTACTTACTCTGACTCCCTCTTCTTGTGTGCCCAAATGTGTATTTATAGGCTTACACAGGAATCATGATATCGTGTATCCAACATCATTATCCAGGCTGTAATATCGTGTACCCAAAATCACAGATCTAATATTAGAGCCTAGCAAATCATAATTCATCATACCCCCACAACTGAATGAAAACTCATCCTCAAGTCAAACAAAATGAGAACAAGTTCAATTGATTACACAATGGATAGGTATGCAATTATTAACTAACTAGGAATTCACTCATGTCATAGTGGAGAATTGAACACAACAAAATTGGGACACAAACATAGAATTACAAAAAGATAAAATTTTTTTGGAACTCATGTGGTTCCTGGTGGCAGTGGTTCCTCCATGGGTCTCTTCCCCTTATCTTGTGCTCTAGGTTTTGGAAATTGATGGCTCTGAAGGAGTGCCTAGAGATTTTCCTCTTTGGTTTGGGGATCCTATGCCATCCATGCTAATGCTCCAATGTTTGATGGAGTCAGCACCTTCCATGGACACGGTACTTGTGGAAACATCTGGTTGGCCTTGACATACCAAGCCACAAATATTCATCGTTCCTCTTCATAGGCTCTAGCTTTGTCCTTGTATTCTTGGTAATCCATGAGCCGTTGAGCCAAATCTGCTACAACATATTTTTATCCCTGGTAGCTAGTTTTAACCACCTCTAACTTAGAATTTGCCACTTCTAATTTCTACAGTGTCTTATTTTGCTTCACAAATTCTGTTTCATATTTTGTGTAGGTGGAAGCTACCTACTTTTCTAATTCTATTCTCAGTCATCCTGCTATCAACATGGCCAAGTTGGCATACCACAGGTTTGCCAGATCCATGTATTCTATAAGATCTTGTATTTGTAGGTCCTAGCTTTTAAGTTCTTCTTGGTGGATGAATGCATAGATATCCAATATGGCCCACTAATCAACATGTTGAGTACTAAAGATATTAATGTGGGATTTGGCCATATGGATTTATTTTTTAGTTACTTTCTTGTACATCCCCACCTAGTCTCTAAAATGCTCCTTGATTTTTTCATGTCACTTAGCCTCATTCTGCCACATGCTTATTTCAAATATTGTCTTTTGATGGATCGTGCGTACCTCCTCCATTCAGAGGGTTTTTTTTTCTCTGACCAAGAAATTCATGTCTTGGCTTACCCTAACTAATTGTTCTCATAATTGCTGAAAATTTTCTTCAAGAACATTTCTTTGTTTTTCTATGGTGGTCAACTAGAGATTGTTTTTGGCAAGTTATTTATTCTCCTCTTGTAAGGCCTTCAGTGCTTTGGCATGTGCATATGTTTGGGCTTGTGCCTTGGAAGCATCCCAATCAGCTTTCTCTTTTTCCTTCACCACACTTTTATTTTTTGCCAACAATATGTTTAGTTGCTCTATCCAGAAGGACTCTAGCTAGTCTACAAAGATGAATTGAG
The DNA here is from genome assembly GCA_015680685.1 of Gnetum montanum. NCBI lineage: Eukaryota > Viridiplantae > Streptophyta > Gnetopsida > Gnetales > Gnetaceae > Gnetum > Gnetum montanum. The sequence goes on from MNCI01012011.1 coordinate 802,448, forward strand.
ATGGGTTCCACTATGTAGCTTGCAAGATGACGAGCTTTTCTTGGAGTCTTTCTAACTCCACCTTTGCATGCTCGACCCTGATCTCTACCATGACCAACTTCCCTTTTGTGGAGATGAGATATAATTAAGTTGCTATGACATCTTAAGGGATGTGAAATAGGGACATCATCACTTGTCCTGTCTGCAACAACCGATCTAGAACATCCTCATGCTCTGCAGGAGCCATCGAGAGACCAACCAAATTTTAAGCATGGTGTGCTCTTGTAAAATCTATTGGTGCCACAACAGGGACATTAAATAATTCTTTTATGTGATCTGTGACCAATTTTGTGTCTCCCACTGCATCTTGGTGCTGCATGACCACTACTTTGGAACCTTCACCAAGTTCTAATTACACCTAAAAATATGTAGCATTCCCTGAGATCTATTGTGACCAATGTGATTTCCCTCATCTTGTTTGGATCAATACCTCACCCCGTGTGTGATCAATTGAGACTGTGGGTCATACAACATCGTCTATGACCCTAAAGAGATTGCTCTCATCATAGCTTCCCCAATTGACTATTTTAGCGATGGCCTTGAGATGGCTCATTGACGGTCGCTAGTCTTGCAGTGGTGGTGGTGATTGGTCTTGTTGGCCTATGTTGGGCCTCAATTCCTATTGTTGACTAGGCCTTGTGCTTAGAAGTTGGCTAGGCCTTGCAATTTGAGGTGCAATGGGCCCCACCGTTTGTTCTTGTTCAAGATCCATTGTCTCACCAGTGCTCCTCCTTGGGGCTAGTGGCTTCACCAATTCAGCAAATGAAGCATTTTGTGCCTTTTTGGGGACATCATTGGTGTGCCCCAAAATTCTAACATGCTGGCATAGCTTCCTAATGAGATAGGGGAAGGGCAATGCAAACTTCCCCATCTTGCGTTCTTCAAACCACCTCAAAATTTTGGTAAGATATAGATGGGATACATTGGCATTAACCTTTCCCATCAAGATAGCACTTCCTCTAGTTGCATATGTGGAGATTCTATTCAACCCTTTTGTGGGAAAGATGTGATATGTGCCAATCTTGAAGTAGATTCTATCTTCAAGTGTCAGCTCTCCATATGCTTTGTCTTCTTTTCCATACACCCTTTTCACCCATATCTTTCGCGCATCAGCATCGAAGTGAGTGGACAAGTGAGTAACTTTTGGCCTTGTATTTGGAAGATTCAACACCTCTAAAATGGCTTTGGTAGAGAAATCCATAAAAACACCACCAATATCAAGGGTGGTTCCTTCTTCTTTATTATGCCTAAATTGGTACATCTCTCCCAGGTATCAATCACCACTTTCAGAGAGAATAGGCCACAATGAGGACCCTTTAAGTTGGTCCTTGACTGCTTTGGGAGCAAACTCAATGAAAGGTCCAAAGTTAAGTTCCACTATCACAGCTACTAACATGGACCTTTCATGAATTACCTGAACACACTTCGAGGACAATGTGAGATGTTGACCCTATTTAGGTACTTTGCTGACTCCACCTTCAGCATGTCCTGATTGTACCGTAACAGGAGGTTCCTGATGGATATTGAATGATTGTGACTTCTTCTCTGTACATTCCTCAAGAGATGCCTAGCCTTTTCCTCTCCTTGGTTGTTTGGATGCACCTTGAGAGGGTCCTCCTTGTTGTCCTCTTTTAGGGGCCATCTGCAATCACACAGGGCCGACTATTAGTAAAGTTACTTACAAAGTTTGATTTATACCTTACTTTTTTCCTTTAATGAATTCATTTCTTGTTTAGTGCAATCCAAAGTCAGAAAATTTTACAGAAATGTCCCCTAAAAGTTTTCATATTGGGCCCAATTTGATTAGGTGGTTTCAAAAATTAATTCTCATGGCGTGGGTAAAGAGATAAAATTAATTTGGCAATGTGTTTAACATTTTTAAGGTCATTTATCCTTTATAATATCCTTCAGGCAACGATGAATTTTGAAAAAAGTATGTGCAACTTGGAGCGTACCCTTCCCCCATGACTAAGCTAAACACTCTGGGTTTAGATAGGTGCAATCGAAATGGGAATCAGAGTGTTAATGAGCAAGTTATGGATGTTTGAATGAGAGATGCACAAGTTAGAAAATTTGTGGAAGAAAATTTGAACAACTCCCCTCGCATGAATAGCGAAAAATGATGTTAATGTGCATTGGGGGGGTCCATATATATAGTTTTTAAGGACACAATATCGCGTACCCGATAGCACAGACCCAATATCACGTTGGACCCAATATTGGATACCTGATATCATGGCCTATTGAAAATAGGCTACTTAGCAAGATTGATGAATGTTTGATTTTCCAAGGCTGAAAATGAAGGATTTGAGGTTAATTTGGAAGGTCCAAGGTAACATTGAAGAGACCTAAAGGCACTAAAAATGTAAGTAAGTGGGATTTGTCAATGAAATTCATGAATAGGACAAGGAAAAAGGACATGTAGTGGTGCCCAAGAATGTTGGAATTTAGAATGATGATAGAGGGAAAGATGATTGTAGCTATGCAATGCATAGAGGGTATAAAATGATGTGGTGATGTGCAAAAAGTGCAAATTACAAAAGTTACGCAAGTGGATCCTCCCCGGAGCAGGTACTTACCTATGATGCCCTTACATAACCACACCTGAAAATGTCCATAGGCACTAAAAGGATTAAATGTAATCCATACTAGTTCCACAAAACACACACATGTAGATACCATCATGATGAGGTATGAGTTCAATGTTACACAAGACACAAGTCACAAATATATGAATAGCGAGATGAGGCAAATTATAGAAGGGATTGCAGAGATTGGGACATGAGGTAACTAACCTAGGGCATAATGAATCTTGAGTGTAGGATGTGATTAATGTGTCGTTAGCCTGTTGCTCCAAAATCAAGACTAAGTTCATTCCTCTGATTAGTGACATCACATTATTTCATCCAATGATGGACAACCATAAGAGTATCATGACAGCAAGGCATACGATCATTTAGCATTTTGTTCAAGGGAGGAGTGATTTAGAATTTCTTTGTGGCACATTTGTCTTAATCTTTTCATTTCTTTTTGTTTGGCCAATTTGGCACACACTCTCTCTTTTTTTCTTAATGCATAATCCAGAGAAGCTTCCTACCTTCAAGCATTGCTGCATGTCTTTCTAGTGGAACCCCCTAGAATAGCATTAGGTTTCTTTATTAAGTGCCTTTATTACTCTTACTCTCATTATCATTAGATCTACAAGGATCTTAGTACAACCAAGCTACATGATAACTCCTACAAATGTCACTAAAGAGAATCCACAAGTCCCCTTGACGTCACAGCCTAGCCATTCTCTCTTAGTCCATCATTTTTCACTCTGGGCATAATGAGCACAAAATTACTTTTAATTTTTTATGATGACAAGAATATCATCATACCTAGAGTAGAACCTCTTATTACTAAAATGGTTGGGTGGATGTAGTGGGCTCATTGTCCAAATAATTAGCCACATGAGACTTGATATCATAGAGCAACACCTCAACCAATGAGTCACATGAGTTTTTTATTCATAGATGAGATTACCCATAAAAAGATAAAAAGTTAAAACAATAAATAAAAAGATGAAACAACAAATAAAAAGATAAAACAACAAATTGAAAGATGACGAACTGAAAAATAAAAAATTGTAAAATTAAAGAAAAGGAAAAACATTTATCAAGTCTGGTTGTCAGAATGGAGGATATCCCCCATGACTAAACTTTTGATCATGGTGAGAATTAATAAATAAAATGTTTGGATCTATGCATGTTCGAAATATTGGGACCCGGTCATATCCAAACCACTAGGTGTCTTTTGATGTGGTGGTTGGAATGTACCCAAATTGGGATGCACACACTATATTAAAGTTGACATAGTGGGGCAAGTTAGCATATGTGGTTAATTGAGAAGGAGTTGACCCACTATGGCACCCTTAACCATAAGATGATATGCAACAATCAATATGTCTCCCTATATGGTTGTATTTATTAGGCTACATGGTAGTTGGGGTATTGATTGATAACCCTAATAATATAACATGAGGCATTGTGTTTGAGAAGACAGATGCATCACAGTAAGGAACTTGCACTGGGTTGGGTTTTGCAGTGGTTTCGAAATCATGCTAGCTCTTCCTTCACAGAAAGGATGCTTATGATGTTGTGGGGGACCTCCACTATTATTAACTATAGTAGCATAAGTAATGTTTGTGGGTTGGTGCTGTGGTGCAAAACGTGCTGGTACTATTGGTGGCAATGTAGAAGGAGGTGAAGGATGAGAAAATTGAGGGTGAGGAGAAGTGCAAAGAACATGAGGTGGTGATCTTGTGAAAGAGGACATGGGTTTATAGTACTTAGAAGAATGATAACAATGTGGTGAGATAGAGGATGTTGACCTGGTTGGGGAAATAGGATGTTGAACCTAATAAGTGCTTGGGTTTGGATGGTATGAAGGGTGTGACCAATTTGAGGGTGACCTCTCCCATGACTGGAATTTACTGTGACTAAACACAGTATTTCTGTACAAACTCTAGAGGTAACATTCCTCCCCAATGCTCATGTAAATGTGACAAGATTGAGCATTAACCTTTGGGGTGATCGTACAAGCAAAGGTTACATCGATACCTATGATTAGTAGTTGAGTTCTTATTCTCCTAAACCCTTCTTTCCAATTGTCTAAGGGTGTTATGTCCTACTTCTTGGTTTGTCATGGTTCTACCTCTAATAGTGTTGACATATTCTTCACATTTTTCATGTATCCATTCCATCATCTTATTGATCTTTGCCTCAATTTCATCTAGTGATTGTAGTATTGGCAAAGATGATTCCACCTCCTTAAGGTGAGTTGATCTCTCCTCTTCATGATTATGGACCTTTGCTAATTCAAGATTTTGGTCCCATTGAGAGCTTTCAACATTCTCCCATTTAGCCATTTCTCCTTCTTCTTTTGCTACTTGCTTAATAAGCTCTTGGAATTGGTGGGTTCATAGCTTGTATAGTTGACCTTGGGCATACATCCCTAGAGTCTCCCTTGTTTCATTATAGAGCCCATCCATGATGTGATACATTAGCCTTTCCTCGGAGAATCCATGGCCTGGGAAATTGTTTAACAATGCATAATATCTTTCTAAGGCCATGTCCAAGGGTTCATGTTGTGCTTGTTTCCATCCTTGGATTTGTTTCCTCAAGGCTGACACTCATGCATAGGTTTGATATCTCTCGTTGAAGAGTTCTACCATTATCAGCCAACGTCAAATTGATTTTGGTCGTAAGGACATGTACTATAATTTTTCTTGGACAACAAGTTTCATAGGAAAGAGCTTAAGTTTTTGCCACCCATGATCAGTATTGTTCCATACACAAGCATCATGGAAGGCTCGTAAATGATGTTGTGGGTTTGAATCACAACCTCCTAAAAACTTGAGAAAGTTGTTTAAATCAAGCCTGGGTAGACGGCTTTCCTTACAATGCTTGCGGGACATTCGAATAGCCTCTTGTATATGCATTAGGCTCTTAGTGGCCAGCAGGGGTTCATCATCACTAGGTAGGTTATGAATTTGTCAATTGGGATGATGTTGTCTTCATTTATGTACGTAGGAGACCCTTGCATCAGATTGAGTACTCCAAACTTCATCTTCATCATCGTATAATTCATTGGTTGTCCAATGAATTGCCTTACTGGTTATTGCATTATCATAGTATTGTGAGAGAGACATTGTTGTGAATATGTGTGTAACTTAATTGAAATTAAGTTCTTTTCTAAGAGATATATCGTGAATACTTTGTTACAGCGATTCTTGTATGATATAACTAATCTAAATAACTAGCACTGTCCCTGGCAACGGTGCCAATGATGAGTCGTGAGGTATCCCTACACTCAACCATACGAATACGAACATTCATGCACAATCTAGTTGAACTCCATAGATGGGCTAGTTGTGGAATCTAGATAGTTACACATTGATCGCATTTCGCTATCTTCCCATTTGGACTAGTATTTGCTTTATCACATATGGCTTAGTCTAGAGTGAGGTGTATGATGTGGTCCTAAACTAGTGCTACTCCTAGAGACAATGCAAAATAACCTTGTTTTAAGCTAATAGGAAATGAGAAGAAAAATCTAAGCTAGCCTAAGTGTGATGAGCATCTGTCCTTAATCATCCATGTGCATGTTAGACCTCATGTACTAATTCTGGGATTACCAAGCGTATATTACTTGAGCGCTCCTAGATACACTACTGGGTTACCAAGTAGTTACACTTAAATGTTTGTAATTAAGTCGTACTCATTCCACAATTAACAACACGAATAGTAAATGATGGTAGAGAAATATTAATTAAGAAAATAATAAATAACAAGTAAAAATTAAAGGAATTAAGAGCTAAGTGGATGCTACAATGATGGAGTAATCTTGATCTTTATTGTTGGTCATGTGTGTGTACAAGTATGTCACACTCAAATAAAGGTTCCATACAATTACAATCATCACACTGTGGGAATGCACTGGGGAAAGAATTAACTAAAACTGGTAAAAAATACTCTATTCCTACACTTACTTACTCTGACTCCCTCTTCCTATGCACCCAAATGTGTATTTATAGGCTTACATAGGAATCACGATATCGTGTATCTGATATTATTATCCAGGCTGTGATATCACATACCCAATATCGCAAATCCGATATTGAAGCCTGGAAAATCATGATTCATCAACTAGAATGAACAAGAGAAAGGTATTGAAATTGAGGTGATGGACACATCAATTATAGGATAAGGAAAATTATGAAATATAACAATTAAGCACTTGGATGGTGAAAAATGATGTGGTTATTTCTAACAAGTACAAGTCACAAAAGTTACACAAGTGGGTCCTCCCCAAAGCAAGCTCTAGCCTATGATGCCCTTGTGTAACCACATATAAAAATGTTCGTAGGCATTAAAGGGGTTAAATGCAATTCATACCTATGAAAAAAAACACACATGTTAAAATCACCAATTAGAGATAATAACTCTATGTCACACAAAACCACAAGTTATGATCACCAAGACCACGAGATGAGATAGACTGTAGAAAGGATTGCAGAAATTTGGACATGAGATGTCTTACCATGGTCACAATGAAACCATATGTGTTATTAATGATTAAATTATCATGAGTCCTTCTTTCCAAGATTCAAACCAAGTCTAAACCACATTTCAGTGACATCACATCATTTCATCCCATTGGCAGACAACCATAAGACTATCATAGTTGCAAGGAGTAATATCACTTGGCATTTTGTCCAAGGGAGGAGCTTTATTTATGGCACATACACATTTTTTTTCTTTTTCACTCTCTTTTTTTATTTATTTTGAGAAGTCGCCAACCTTCAGGCATGGGTGCATGTCTTTCCAGTGGGACCCATAGAAGTTTATTCAATGTCACTTTAGGTTACTCTTACTCCCATTTTTCATTAGATATATAAGGATATGATTACAACCTGAGCAACATGATAGAACATATAGAAGCAGCCAAAGAGAATCCACAAATTCTCTTGATGTCACACCCTTCACATTTCACCTTAGTTCTACACTCTTCTATCCAAACACAACGACTATAGATTTATTATTAAGTTGGATGATGAAAAATATTATCCTTATGACTAGGGCAAGAACCTCTTATTAATGGAATGGGTGGATGGATGTTGTGCTCTCAATGCCCAAATAATCAATCCCTTATGACTTGACAACATAGAGAAAACATCACCTCAATGGCAACATGATTGTTTTATTCACAAGTGAGATTACATAACAAAGAAAAATTAAAACAACAACTACAAAAATTAGAAGAAATAGGAAAAATTGGATCAAGAAATAGGAAAATGACAAAAATTGTAAAAAAAAAAAGATGAAAAGCACTTAAGAATCCTAAAGATTAGACTGGGGGACAACCCCCATGACTAAACATTTGGCTATGACAAGGATTAATAAGTACATAAATTGGACCCATGCATGTATGAAACATGGGTAACCATTCATGCCCTAGCCACTAGGTGTCTGTTGGTGGTGTGGTGGCTGGGTAGAAAAATCATTGATCACACACTTTATTGTTAAATGTATGGTGGATCAAGGTGTGAGATGTGTTATTGTTATGGAAGTCTAGCCCATTATTGCACCCTTGATCATGATATGGTATGCATGGATTGATTTGTCTCCCCGCATGGTTAGATTCATTGTTTAGATTTGGGAATGGAGTACTAATGGATGGTGGCCCTTGTGTATGATCAAAGGATAGGGGTTAAGACATGGAAGGTGGTGCACCAAATTGGCCTTGTGTTGGCTCAAATGATATGGTGGATCCATACGTGGTCTACTTTGGCTTACAGACTTTCTTCTACAAGGGACATTTCTGATGTTGTAATTGAGACCCACCAGTGTCAACATGTCTATGCACATGTGCAGCACAAGCAACATTCATTTGTGGATATTGTGGTGTGACACCTTCTTGTGTCCCTGGTGGTGGCATATAATGAGGTGGAGAATGAGAGTATCAAGGGTAGGATAGATGGTAAGAGGTGCAAGGTGATGATCCATTAGGGGATATCATGGGTTGATGATACTCGAGAGAGTGGTAATGGTAATTTGAAGTAGAGGATGTAGAACTAGTTGGAGAAACAAGGTGTTGAATGTAATATTCATGCAATTTCAATGGATAAAGTGGATAGTATTGATTTGGTGATGGCCTCCCCCATGACTATGTTTGTTGCTACTATTATTGATGACCATGTTGAGGTTAGTAATAACTCCCTCTAAGATGGTACAATCAGTTGTGAGACTATCTATAATTACCTTGTGGAAGAGGAAATCTCTCAGGCATGGTTTTTTTGCACAAACTTTGGATTTAAGGCACCTGCCCAATAATCCTCTAGATGCAACAAGACTGGGCAATGGTGAAATACCACAAAATTTCAGGTCTTGACATCTTAATTGCAAATTTGGCTAAGTGTCAAAATGGTGGCACTTTGCTCAAATTTTTCTAAGTGTTGAGTGTAGTTAGCTCCAACTACTAGTCTTGCAAAAATTTTCTAACTGTTGAGCTACATGTCCCATGCATAACATGAGGCAAGTGTAGCAAGTTGCAAAAATTTTTCTAAGTGTTGTGCTATGCTCCTATTGCCCCTGCTACACTCTAGAGTGTAGCTTGCATAGCGTAGCAAGAACAAGGACTGCAATTTTTACCAGATTCTTTTAAGTGTTCATGCTACGCCCTATCCTTGAGTAGCATTCCATGTCCCACATGTAACACAGGGCAAGCATAGCAACTAGAGTTACAAAAATCTTTAAACTTTTTCTAGTCACCTCTAGAGTTAGAAAATTTTCTGAATTTTTCTTGTAGTCTGACCTATTGCACTGCCACATGGCACCCTCTCTGCATTCTAAGTTAACCCTAGCCCTATAAATACCCCTGCAACCCAACATTGTAGGGGTTGGTAGTTGGCACTTTCATTTGGCATTTGTCATTTTGGCATCTTGGCACTTAGCTCCATGGACAAACGAGACCTAGAGCATACCAGATCAATAGAGAGGCATAGTTGCACCACATAGTATACCATGGCCCCATTGTAGCCATGCATTTCATGGTACACCGTAGCCCTGTTGTAGCCCTACAAAACACTGCACAGTACACAACGATGGCCAACCCAATAGGCATGGTTCATCACAGCGAGCAACAAACTTCATGGCCTAACACCACCAAGACTATGACTATGCTTCCACTACACTTTCTATACACTATGTACCTTTTGAGAACCTTTTAGAGTTAACTATGCTTCCATTTAGTGTTCCATTTCTCTATCCCATTTGTAGCATTTTCTTCCATTTTTCATGCATCTTTTCATACTTTTTCACGCATCATCATGCTATACTACACTTGGGAAATAGTCTCTATGAGTTAATACCCTTATTTTGGTTGAAACCCTTAGCTACACTCATCCCCATTCTATGCCTATGTTCTACACTAAGCACCAAAAAACATTACTTTGACCCTTAGCATCATTTTTTTGTTGTTTGCATTTGCATTTCAGCTAACCACACCACCACCTAGTTATACCCACCACCCTAAGTCCATATTTGATCGACAAGACCATTTAGGATGCTTCGCCTCCATTTTCAACAAGGCCCTCATGCAAAGGCAGGATTAAGGTTATGTGTCTATTGATCCCTTGGTGAGTCCAACCATCGATGTTTTCAGTTGTTATAGTTTTTGGCACTAGAAGGAGGGCTTTCCTTCTACATTTTCTAATTGTTGTCCTATGTGCTCTCTCCACCACCAATTGATGTAGATTGGATCCTATCATCAATTCCCCTAGAACCCTATTGGATAAAAGCCAAAGCATATCTTTGGCACTAAATCAAAATTTTTGGTACTCAGGAGAGCACAGCTGGCTCTCAACATAGAGAGCATAGTTGACTCCTGCATAGCAGGTGTAGCACCAAAGTTACCCATTTCTAGCAAGTTTCACAATTAGCATTTTTTCTACATTTCCACACTTAGCATTTTTTCTACATTTTCATACTTAGCCAGATTTTCTATAGTTTTACACTTAGTCACTTTTTTGCAATTTCCATACTTAGTTATTTTTCTGCATTTTTACACTTAGCTATTTTTCTATGTTTTTCTACACTTAGTCATTTTTCTACAATTTTCAAGGTTAGTCATCTTTTGCAAACAACAATTCTCACAACCTGATCTATGAACATAAATCTAGATCAACCTTCCACATTAATGTCTAATACATTTAACACTATCATCCACCCAAATCATGTCATGCTAAGCCATGAACAATACAATTTTGTTTGTGCTAAAATCCAAGTACGATTACCAGTGGATTACCTTAACTTGAAGGAAAAAGAGGACTACGAATGAGTCCACTGGGATAGATGGAAGTACAACCCCTCTTTATTCAACATAATCCCACTCATAGAGTCCTACCACCAGCTATTGTTCCAACTCATTCGTGCAAATTAGCATGATGTAGGAACAACCTATGAGGAAGCCTCACTGGGGAAAGAAGATGAGTTCGAGGCCCGCTTTGAATGTGAGAGCCCCCTCTACATTGTCTTTGAAGAACCACTTCCTAGTACAGTCCCTCCTCAGTTTGGCCCACCCATCCTCTCTGAGATGGTAACCATGCCAATTCAACCTTCCTTGCAAGTGACTGCTACATTTTCCCAACCCTATGCTCATGCAAGGGCCACTTCCCAACCCTAGACAATTTAGGCATCCTACATCATGCTTATCTCATTGATGCCCATGGCATCTATCCAACCCACTCGTGTGTGGTCCACCTTAGTCACCGTGTCCATCCCTCAGCCAACACATCAATGAAACCCATCCTCTACAATGTTAAACTAGCAACAACCATCCACTATGATATTAGACTAGTAATGCCCATCTGCTACGACATTAAACTAGCAACAACCATCCACTACAATGTTAAACTAGCAACGCCTATTTGCCATGATGTTAAACTAGCAACAAATGTCTGTTACGATGTTAAATTGGCAACGCCTATCCACTATAATGTTAAACTAGCAACAACCATCCATTACGATTTTAAACTAGCAACACCCATTTACTACGATGTTAAACTGGCAACACCCATCCGCTACGATGTTAAACTAGCAAACTTTGCAACCAACAATCTGATCCTATGCTATGCAACCAACATAGGTCCAGCCAATGCAATTGGCTAGCACATTCCCAAGCTTAGATTAGGCATTCTAATTGATCCAAAGTTTGATAGAGGAGAACAACCAACTCAAAGCTGCCTCCTCTAAAACTATCAAGGTGATGGACTTCTACCACGATAACCCCATAAGTTCTATGGTCCCACCCCTGATCCTTCCAACTAGGGTCCAGCTCCCTCAACTCACCAAGTACAATGGTAAAGGAGGCCCCAACACATACTTGGTCACATTTCAATCTGAGTGCCTACTCCTTCAAGCTTGACCACATGCCACCATGCACATGTTCCCCATGTCACTTACTAGTAAGACCTTAGAGTAGTATCACCTGCTACCTAAGGACTCAATCTCTTCTTTGGAGGATCTCATAAGCTAATTGTGACATGCTTTAGGTACAAATTGAAGCTTGAAGTAACCCTTGACCAACTCCTACAAGTTAAATAAGGGCCCCTAGAGCCCATGCTAAAATTCCTTCAACACTAGAATGCCACATTAAGTGAAATGCATAAACCCCTAGTAGAGATGCATCTACTGGCCATCTTCAAGGGTGTAATAAATGACTTCATCAAGTCCAAACTGTATTACCTAGCCCCGAGGTCTCTCAGCCAGGATTTTGCCCAAACGAAAGGCATAGAAGAGGTAACCCAAGTCAATAATGACCTAGCCTACGTGGCCTACAAAAACCAACATGCACACAAGCAAAATGCAATAGTGAAAATAGTGGCCACAAGCAAAAAAGCAACCAACCAGGGTCTGATGGCCAAGCAACCTAAGGCCCAAACTCACAAAGCCACCAACTCATCTACATTGGCAAGGGCCACCCTAAGGTCCAACTTTAAGCATAAGGATTACTCAAGGTATACAACACTACTGATGGAACCCTCTGAACTGCTGGAAGAACTCCTAAAAGTTGGGTGAATCCAATACAAACATGTATTAGAGATTGCTCCCCAAAAATATGACAAGTACTATGAACTACTAAGAAACCCCACCTCAACAATGCCAAACAAGCCCCCAATCCCACAACACTTCAAGCTAAACCAATATTGTAATTACCACTAGATGTTTGGTCATAGTAAGCAAAATTATTGTGCTTTGCAAGATGACCTACAAAGAATGATAGAATGGGGCCAACTAGTGATTGACACAAAGAGCCAATCCAATGCAGACAACACCCCCTACATCATAAACTCCATCAGCATAGGTGGCAAGTCTAAACCTACACAACAACCTTTTGTGATCCACATGCCTCCTAGCAAGGTAAGGATCCCCTTGGCCTCCACAAGTAAGAGGTACCCCTTTGTTATCAAAGTTCCACCTTGGGCACCCACAACATCCTTTGTGGTCAAGGTTCCATAGTAATTGTTTGCTAAGATGTTAAACTAGCAACCAAACCAATCGTCCACTAAGACATTAAACTAGCATGATGCAGCAACAATAACTGCTAAGCAACCTTTTATCATCAACATGCCATAATGAGTGGGCCCCACAACAACTCCTAAACCATCATTTGTCATAAGGGTTCCAATACGTGATGGCCCCTCACCTACCCAAAGCCTAATAGTGGGCAACATCTCGGTCCCTCCTCCTTCAAGGGTTGACCCCACTAGCAACCTGAGTAGGCCTACCAAATGGCAACACAAGAGGACAAACAAGCACATTGTAACTCCCATGGCTGAAGTAAAGCCATAACCAGCAAGCAACAACCAAACACTAGGGCCCTTGCCCACAAGCAGGCCAAGCAACCCAAGCCCAATTCCCCTCTCCAAGAGATCCACCTCTCAAGCAACATGGAGGAAGTTAAGGCCAACATAATGGCTAATGACAAGGACTTCATAGCTACACGAACCTAGGTGAAACAAATGCTCAAGTAAAAGAATACAACATTGAGCTTGTATGACTTGGTCATGATCTTATCTACTTACCGCCAAGCATTGGCCTAGATGTTGGCCTCCATTCCTATTATGGAGGAAATCCCTATAGCTGGAAATACCATCTGTGCAATGATGTTGCCCCCTTCACCACAAAAATTAGGCTCAACATCCTTATCATTTCACAATGATGCAATCAAGTTCAACCCCAAATGAGGAAAGGTTACTATAGCTCCATTGTTAATTAACATACATGTTGGGTAGTGCACCATCTGCAGAGTGCATGTTGATGATGGTGCAGTAGCAAATGTAGGCCTGGTAGATGAAATCAGGCCAACCAAAATCATGTGTCTAAAATCCTTCAATGGATCACACATCACTATCAAGGGTAAAATCAACTTAGCCTTCATGGAAAGAGAGCAATTCCCCACTAGCACAGATTTCACTATCATAGGGAAGATGCCAAGCTTCAACTTGATCTTGGGTAGGCCTTGGCTAGCCCAACTATGGGTCATCTCCTCTCCCATCCATCAAGAAATCCACCTTCCATATGAAGGTGATCGAGTTGTCATCCATAGTGATAATGTCCCCCCTCCAGCTACCCACAACATAGACATGGAGCAAGTGTTGAAGGTGGAGTTTCTTGGTGGTATACCTATAGCAACCAATGCAATGCCTAGGGCTAACCCACCCAAATGAGTGGTTGAAGCCAACAGCCTCCCAAAGGATCCTAAGCCTTGTGCGCCCCCTAATTCATGCCCAATTAGGAAGCAACTATGTAACCAAGACTTTCCCATGGCCAAAAATGCACTAAGCACCTACTTACCCCTTGCCTCCATGGGCCACGCATTTTTTTTTTTTGCTTGCATTGCATCTATTCATGCATTTACATTTTAGCTACTTGCCTAGTTTACACATTGATTCACTTTGTTTATGCATTTCTACCTTGTTTACGCATCCATCCACTTAGCATATGCATTGCATTTTAAAAAAATCAAAAACACATAAAATTAATAAAAAATCATAAAACTGCAAAAACACGTGGCCTAAAAAGGCCTTAAACTAGTGATGGTTTGAAATGACCTTAAACTATCATTATGGCCCAAAAAGGCCTTAAACTAGCCCACAGCCTAGAATGGCTTTAAACTAGCAACCTATGGCCTGCCATGGCCTTAAAATAGCAATGTACAGCCTGGAACAACCTCAAACTCTTACTCTTCACAGTGCTTTCCTTTCATTTCTACATTTTAACTCTATTTATGATAGGTACCACTTGATGTTGTTTTCTAGTTTATTTTTGTAGGATCTTGCACACACACAGCATGACTACACTTGCAGCATCACACCTCACACAAGAAAGGTAAGCACTCATCCATCAGGATGCAAAAAACTAGCACAATAGTCCACTATGACTATAAACTAGCACAATAGTTTACTATGACTATAAACTGGTACAAATCATCCTTGGGTTATGACATTAAACTAGCACAAAATCTTGTCTACTACGACATTAAACTGACATACAATAGTCTGCTAGGATTATAAACTAGCATCCCACAATTTTCCAAGACCTTAAATTGGGTTCATGGTCTTCTAGGACCTTAATTTGGATTTACGGTCTACCAAGACCTTCAACTAGGTTCGTGCATTCGCAGCATCATCGCCTCCCATCATTTTGCTAATATTTTGGAGCACCTGCCATCAGTGCGACCTTTGGAGCACATGTAGCATCATCGCCCTGGTACTTTCACTAGTTTCCTAACCACTTGCAATTGGTGCAGCATTTGACACATTTGAAACATCTTTGCATCTAGCATTTGTAGCATCTTCACACCTAGAATTTGCACTTGCATTTCATGTTTTTTGGTTTTCTTATCTTCTTAGAGTTGTGTTTACAAGATAAAGCTTAGGAGGTGGTCATGCAAAGATGCATCTCATTGTAGTTGCAAGTCACCACATCACTTCGATATGCATGATTGGGCTAGCAAAGCTACTCAAGAGTGCACATCCCCCTCATCTTGTTTCAACCTATGCACATTCACTCTTGCATTCCTATACCCTCTTGCATTTCCTACATTCCCCTACATGTAAACCCTCTAATGCATACATACTATAAATGCACATGGCATATGCTCTTCACATCACTTGGTAAAACCCATTATGGGCATAGCACAACTTGTCCCATGGGGAGCCTATGTTGGCTAGTCAAACCCCAAGTAGATGTAATGCACCTCATCCCTAGGAGGAAACACCTATCTTATAGATGCAATGTGGTTGCATCAAAAGCAATGCCCATCTACTCGATGGTCCACAAAGCCCATCCACTCGATGGCCAACACCTTGCAGTATTTATTAGTAAGATGGACCAAATGGAGGTTTGCCATGAAAAAATAAAAAAAAGGAGAATGGAAAAAAGCAAATCCCTAATCAAATTGACAACACTACAACTTCACAACTAGCTTAGCCTTACATTGACTTTGACTCTCTCATGAGCACTCTGATGAGAGGTCAACATTTTATAGGCAAGCCACTTCATGTCATAGTCACTATCAACCATGCTAACTTTGCATCTTACATCATGATATACTATTTATATTTCATTTCCTTTACTTGCATTTGATCTCCCTAGCACATTGCCTACACACTTTGCCCTTAGCATATCCTTACCCACAATACTCCTATACATGGTGGAACGACACTCGATCTTGTACCGATGAGTGATGTTGGTGCCACGTCTATTGTGGTATTTTGCAATTCTTTGTCAGTGTCTCTTGGGCCACTCCTCTAGATGCCAGCAAAGAGGGGCCATTGAAACATCACAAAATTTCAAGTCTCGATGTCTCGATTGCAAATTTGGCTAAGTGTCAAAATAGTGGCACTTTGCCCAAATTTTTCTAAGTGTTGAGTGTAGTTAGCTTCAACTAACAATTTTGCAAACTTTTTTCTAACTGCTAAGTTACATGTCCTATGAGTAACACGAGGTGAGCGTAGCAAGCTTCAAAAATTTTTCTAAGTGTTGTGCTACGCTTCCATTGCCCCTGCTATGCTCTAGAGCATACCTAGCATAGCTAGCATGAGACACTAGTTTTGAAAAATGTTTTTAAACTGTTGAGTTATGCATCCCATGTGTAACATAGGGAAAGTGTAACAAGCTAAAGAAATTTTTCTAAGTGTTATGCTATGCTTTCATTACCCATGCTATGCTCTAGAGCGTAGCCAATGTAGCCAGCACCTCAGTGGCCAATTTTACCTAAGTGTCAAGCTAGCTTAGCATGGAAGAGGCATTTGGCAAATTCTTTAACTCCTAGTGCTATGTTCTCCACTACGCTCTAGAGCGTAGCTAGCATAGCAAGAACAAGGACTATAATTTTTACCAGATTCTTCTAAGTGTCCATGCTACACCCTATCCCTGAGCAGCATCTTGTGTCCCATGCATAACATGGGGTGACCGTAGCAACCAAAGTTAGACAAATTTTTGAACTTTTTCTAGTCACCACTAGACTTATAAAAATTTCTAAATTTCTCTTGTAGTTACACCTACTACACTTCCATGTGGCACCAAATCTACATTTTGAGCTAACCCTAGCCATATAAATACCCCTGCAGCCCAACATTGTAGGGGTTAGTAGTTGGCACTTTCATTTGGCATTTGACATTTTGGCATCTTGGCACTTAGCTTCATGGGCAAATGAGACCTAGAGCATACCACACTAGTAGAGAGGAATAGTTGCACCACATAGTACACCACGGTCCTATTGCAACCCTGCATTGCATGGTACACCATAGCCCTATTGCAACCCTACAAAACACTCCATTGTACACTACAGCGGCCAACTTGACAAGCATGGTTCATCACAGTGAGCATTAAACTTCATGGCCCAACACCATTAATACTATGACTATGCTTCCACTATGCCTGTTATACATTGTGTATCTTCTAAGACCCTTTTGGAGTTAACTACACTCCCATTTGGGGTGGTGTTTCATTTCTCTCTACTGTTTCTATCATTTTCTTACATTTTTCTTGCATCTTTTTGCACTTTTTCATGTGTTGTCATGCTATACTACGCTTGAGCAGTAGTCTCCGTAGGTTGACACCTTTGTTTTGATCGAAAGCCTTAGCGACACTCACCCCCATTCTATGGCTAAGTTCTACACTTAGCACCACAAAACACCACTTTGACTCTTAACACTATTTTTGTGTTGTTTGCATTTGCATTTTAGCTAACCATACCATCCCCTGGTTGCACCTACCACCCCCTGGTTACACCTACCACCCCGATTGCAACCAACAAAGTCCTTATTTGATTGATAAGATTGTTTAGGGTGCTTCACCTCTGTTTCCAACAAGGCCCTCATGCAGAGGCAAGGTTAAGGATGTGCATCCATTGATCCCTTGGTGATTCTAGCCATCGATTGATCATTACAAATGGCCCTTCAGATGGTCATATATGCAAATGTTACATCCATTATCTTCATCTATGGTTGAGTCTAGAGCCTCACTTTCTTTAGCCATTTTTCTCATTTTCCAAAAAGTGTTCCTAGTTGTTTCTTGGTTTTGTATCCTTTGTTAATTGTGATCACTTGGCTTATTTTTCATGATCCTCTCCTCGACCATCTCAATGAGAGTTGTAACATTTCCGTATACCCATTTGGACATCCTACTAAACTTTACTTCTAGTTCATCAATAGACTCCTATATCAGCAAGGTTTGTTGTAGGGTCACCTTATTAAGAGTGGTTTCATTATCCTTATCATAGATATGGACCTCCTTCTATTGAAAAGTTGGATCCCATTGATATTTATTGACATTCTCTCATTTTCATACCTCTCCTTCTTCTTTTGCCACATGCTCGATTAGCTCTCGGATCTGATGGGCTTGGAGCTCATATAATTGCCCTAGGGCATACATCCTAGGTGTCTCTCTTATTTCATTACAAAGCCCATCTATAATGTGGGAAAGCTACATTTCCTTAAACAAACCATGGCTTGGACATCTATTCAATAAGGCATAATATCTATCTAAGGCCATGTCCAAGGGTTCATGTTGTTCTTGCTTCCACTCTTGGATCTGTCTCCTCAAATTGAACACTCTTACATAGGTTTGGTATTTCTTGTTGAAAAGTTCCAAAATTTTTGACCACCATCAAATTGAATTTGGTCTCAACAATCAATACCACACTTGAGATCTATCAATTAGTGTCCTAGGAAAGAGCTTAAGCTTTTGCCATCCATTGTCAATGTTGTAGAAAGAACAAGCATCATGGAAGGCTTGTAAATGATGTTGTGGATCTAAAGCACAACCTCTTGCAAATTTAGAAATATTATTCATGTCAAGCTTAGGTAGGAAACTCTTTTTGTGATGCCTATGAGATATCTTAATAGCCTCTATGATTTTCATTAGGCTCGTAGTGGCCAATAAGGGTTCATTGTCATTTAACAAGTTGTAAGGGAAATTTCTATTTCTATTCGTTTGGTTATGATGATGTTGTCTATGTTCATGGTGACATCTTTGACTTTTCCCATGGGCTTAATTCTAGTTTTTATTCTGACCCTTTAGTGGAGTTTTATCCCTATGCCTACATTCATCTTCGTCAGAACTAGATGTTGAAGGGAAAGAAGAACATGAGGAACTAGAAGGATTGCCATAGCTTTATGGTGTTCTTTAGGGTCTTTTGATTTATCACTTCTCGATTTCAAGGAGGTCTTAGGCCTTAAAACCTTCCCTAGTTTAGGATTTACGTCATCTCTACCAAGATTTTCTATCTTAGGTGAATGTAGTCTTTGAGTGTCATCAGGATGGTCATGAACATAAGAGACCCTTGCATAAGGTTGGTTACTCCAATCTTCTTCATTGTATATCTTGTTAGTTATCCAATGAATGTTTTTTCTATACAATGCATTTTCACTTCTTTTTGATAGAGACATTGTTGTTGGTTTATGGTGTGTGTGTTTTAATGTTTCCTAAAATATATATCGTTAATATCATTACAGCAATTGTGTATAATATAACTAATCTAGATAACTAGCATAATCCCTAGCAATGACACCAATGATGAGCAGTGAGGTACCCCTACACTTAACCATACAAATCATAAGAATTTAAGCATGATCTGGTTGAATTCCATGGATGGGACTAGTTGTGGTATCTAGATCGATATGCTTTGATTGTAGTTTTCTATCTTTCCACTTGGACTAGTGGTAGTTTTGTCACATATGGTTTACTTAAAAGTGAGGCATATGATGTTGTCTAATTCTACTTTGCTCCTAATGACAATAAAAAGATAAGTTAATTAAGCTAATGAACAATGGAAAACAAGATCTAAACTAGTCTATGTGCAATGAGTATCTGCCCTTAATCATTTGCATACGTCTTGGACTTCATGAGATTACTTCTGGGATTAGCAAGTATATGTCACTAGGTGTGCCAAACAATACACTGCTACATTACCAAGTACTTACAAATGCTCATGATTAAGGTGTACGCATTTTGCTTAATGAAAAGAATAGTAAATAGCAATAAATGAAAATAGTAAATAATTAATAATTAAAAGCAATAATAATCGAAGTGGATGCTGCAATGATGGAAGTAATCTCAAGCTTTATTGCCAATCATGTTATATGTCCAAGTATGTCACCCTTGAACAAAGGTGTCTTAGGATTACAGACATCACACTGCAGGCATGCACTAGCAANATCAAGCTTTATTGCCAATCATGTTATATGTCCAAGTATGTCACCCTTAAACAAAGGTGTCTTAGGATTACAGACATCACACTGCAGGCATGCACTAGCAATAACAGGACTCTAAAAAAGACTAAAAAAAATTGGGAACTAAAACTAAAACTTTGTATCCTCTAATGCTTCTAAATCGTGCACCCAAGTGCTATATTTATAAGCAAACCCAAAGGAGACAACATCAAATATCTGACATCACTTCATGGCTCTAATGTTAGGTATCCAACATTGAGGCCTGACAAATCATGAGTCATCAATGATAAATAAATGTATAAGTTATAATAATAGGTCATGAATAACATAAGAAACGAATGTATTGATTGATCAATTATTTTTAGTAGGTCTACTCATATATTTTAATCATATTCATTAAAATATTTAAAAGTTATGTTTGGTTATTTTATGACAAATTGATTAATTGATTAATGAGTTGTTTCGTAATTGATTAATGGATTGATAAGTTATTGATTAATTGATTTACTTTAGTTATTTTAATTAATGAATCTTAGTTACAATTTAGTTATTATTAATCAATTACTAATTCACTTTCAGTTATTGATTGATTAATAACCCACTTTTAGTTATTAATTAATCACTAACTTACTCTTAGTTGTGATTGATAGGCACATATGGAGAAAAATAAGGAGAAGGAAGAGAATGTAAGGGTTATATAAGCCCATACACATAGATGAAAAGGAAGGAGGATTATGATCATCATTAGGAAGAGAGAAGAAAGAAAAGTCTCTTGGCTTCTCTCTTTTTCTTTCCATATTAGTGTTATTGTTGCTACATGCAACTCATTGCCTAGTGTTGTACATGCAATCAAATATTGCTTCGATGTTTCTTGCTATTGTTGCTATTAGTCATTACCGAATAGTGTTATTGTTTGCAAGCTATCGATACCACTTGTTGTAGCTGTTATGTACTACCACCATGGCTACTTGCAACCATTAATGAATTTTCTAAGTTCCCTCTTTTCTCTACTTCCTATTATTTCTTTCTAATATTATGATCTTTCTAAGTTATTCCATCTTCAATTTTCTATTCTACTCTTCACTTTAATTTTTTCTCAATGCTCAAATTTAAGTTAATTGTTTATCCGCTACATTTCCTCTCCCATTAGAAGACTATCATAGGCTAGTCATTCCCTAAGCAAGGTGCCCTAGGTAATAGCCATGTAAAATTGAGCTCTTTAGGGCATTGTGTGTTAGTGCATATTCACAGCCAAATTTATGCATCAACATCCTCTCTAGTGCTAGGAGGAAATCCACCATTACAATTTCCCTCAACCAACTTTCATTCCTCTGTTATCTTATCCTAATTTCAATTTCCTTACTTTCTTTTCTTTTCTGTGCTAATAAAAAATCAAAAAAATTAAAAGAAAAAAATTAGCTTTCATTATCTAACTAGTTTATGGTTGGACCTGGTGAAACTTTTAGATCTTGAACTAGGAAAGTAATCAAAAAAAACTTTCTAGCCAACAATTTTCTAAGTCATATTCTTAAAAGATCTCGATCTAAGGTCTCACATTTTTCAAATATGGCAAACCCTATTGTCCAACCTTTGGTCAACAATCCCTTCAACTTTCAAAACAGCAACCCAATTTCAAAATTCCTTTAGAATACTTTCCTTTTTTTCGATCCCTCTTTCAATGACACCTATCAACATCTTCAAATTTTTGAGACACTACTAGGCATCCACAACATAGTTCAACATGTTGTGGCATGTAGGTCTTTTGTCACTACCTTCCGAGGTACAACAATCCAATGGTTTCTAACTCTTTCCAACTCTTCAATCTTGACTTGGAAGGACTTGAAATCATGTTTTCTTTCTCAATTCGACAAGTTTACTAGACCCACTATAGCTTCTAGTAACTTTACTAGCTTGTGAAAACTTAGTGGAAAAACTATTAGAAACTACAATTTAAGCTTCCTCTAGCAATTGTCATATGTTCTTGGTGATATGCGACCACAACCAAAAGGAATATTAAATTGTTTCCTCTCAACCATAGATCCCTTCTTCACATATGTAATCAAGTCTAATCCCAATATCACTGACTTACAAGGAGCCACGTCCAAAGCAATCAAACTTCAACAAATCACTCTCACAAATTCTTTACAATCCCAATTTGAAACTCTTGTCTTAGATTCCCAAACCCTAATAGTCCCGAATCCTTTTCAAAGTAATCCTTCAATCCTCAACTTTGTACCAAATATTCAAAGTACAAATACTTCCTCTTCTTTATTTCCTCAAAACCTTGGCCTAAATGATGATTAATCAAAGGCCTTAATTCAATCTATTATCAACCCTTCCTTCATACCCTCTATCGCTAACCCTAAGACTACACAAACATTCAACTTACCTAAAGTTGAAGATCAAGCTCCAATAAACCAAGTCTTAACAACCCTACAAAAGCTCCCTATTGAAGTGATTGAGCTAAAACACAACAATGTTAAGACTAAAAATCAACATAACAAGGAAAATGGAAACTAGGAGAAGCAACTCTTAGTGAATATTTTAAGTTACATAACACTAGACAACATTCTGAGAATTCTTGCCCTCAATTCCAAGCCTTATATGGGGATTTCACATAAGAATTACAAAACAACCAAAATGGAAAAGCCTTACTAATGGTTCTATAAATCCCTAGTGAAACTGAAAATGAACCAATGACATCCTTCAAGTAGGTCATGATCAATGAACCTACCGCTTGCAAATGGATGATTTAGGAAGATGAGTGACATCATCCAAAACTCTAGCAATCCAAAATGAAACAAATACATCCCTCCTAGCAAATGAAACCATAACATTACATCTAAATAACAAACACAACCTAGAACATCATTACAAATCCATAATCATTCCAACCAAAACCAACCTAAGCCTAGGAGTGAGATGAAAGTTTATGATCTTATAGAAGATTTGAAAAATGTTAAGGCCAACATATCCATGTATGAACTATTACAATTTAAGGAAGAATAATAAGCTATACATGGATTGATCAATGAATCTAGAGATAAAGGTAAGACCCCTACAAATGAAAAACAAGTTCATTTCATAGATGGTACTAGAATCCTTGAAACACCCATTCTTCACCAATAGGCTAAGAAGGACCAACCTTCTTTCCCAACTACTTTAGTTATACTAGGAAAGAATGTTCATAACTATCTAATGGATTCAAGAGCTATTGTAAATGTAATGCCTCTTTAGGTATGTAAAACTTTAGAAGTGCAAATGATTCCCCAAACCGAAAGTGTTATCCAACTTGACAAATCCAACTTCTGTGGAGTAGGATCACTTAAAGATATCCAAATTCACCTAAAGTAATGCCCTAATTTTTCATGTCACATGAACATCTTAGTGTTTAATATGAAACCTACTTATGGCATGTTACTTTCATGTATCTTTAGTGTCCAATTTGGAGGTTTCTTTAAATCTGATTTCTCAAAACTCCTTCTTTCAACCAAAAGAAGATCTGAACATGTTATAATCCCTAGAGAACCTTTTCATTATCATGTTATTTCAAGTCCTAAAAAATCTCATGTTACATCAACAAATCAAAGTGAAGGCTTTGTAGGAATCATTTATCTTAATTTTGGTGAATACAAGCTAGATGAAAATTTAGATGCAATGAATGACTCCTTACCTAACATAAACCCCTATATCCATACTCATGTCACATCCTATTACCAAACTTACAGGGAACTCTTTCAACTTCACATTGAAACACTTCCTTTCCACTAGCATGATGAAAAGACTTTTCTATTTGGTGATCCCCCACCAATTGGTAAAGATAAGGATATTAGTAAAATCCTCACTATCCAATCCTTAGATGATAATCCAATTTATTACGATGACAATACTTATATCGATCAAAGGACTTGCTTTTTGGATTTCAGTAACTTGAACACATGGATATTTAGGATTGATGAAGCCTCATAAAAATGAGGATGCAATGCTAGAATTATGTTAATTCCAACTATGAAAGCTCCAACACTTAAAGCTATTCATTTTTCAAAGCCCATGACAAACAACATGGCTAAATATGAAGCTTTAATACATGGACTAAAGTATGCTATTTACTTTAATCTTTCAAAGTTAAAGATTTAAAGTGATTCACAACTTATTGTGAATCAAATTAACAACATTTATGAAGATAAGGATCCTTTAATGAGAGGGTACAAGACCTATGTATTAGAATTATTCAATAAATTTGATCTTATCACATTAGAACATGTCCATAGAGATGAAAATTGCATTCTTGATGCTTTAGCACAAGCTGCTTGTATTTTCAATCTTCAATTTCCTAATAGAGCTTGGGATTTTGAAATGATCATGGAAAAGGTTGATTATTATTGCATCCATGATAATGTGCTATCTTTATAAGTGTTTGATGATGATCATCAAATTACTCATTTTCTTTCTAGTCAAGGGGAGTTTGATGATCAAATTCTTGAAGCTTCACATACTAATGACTTAATCCTTATGAATGAAGTTTCACCCAACACAATCACTAGGGAAGTTCAAATGGATAATGAAATTGAACTACTATAACACAAAGATTGGCAAGTATTAGCAAAAATTGAAATTACTTTAATCAAAAAGAAAAATCAAGAATACCCTATTAGAATAGATAAACACTTCTATTTTGATGAAAAGGATATGTTAATTGCATTGCTGCATGAATTCAATGATGTTTTAGCCTACTCTTATGAAGTTTTAAAGGTCTACAATCCATTTATCATTACCCACATAATCCCAATTAGGCCTAAAACTAAACCTTTTAGACAAGAACTAAGACTAGTCAATCTTAAAATCAAACATTTAATGAAAAGGAAGATTGATAAACTCTTGGAATCTAAGATCATATATCCAGTGAGACATTCTAGTTGGGTGTCAAACTTAGTTCCTTTATGATAAGTCATGTCCTTAATTACGTTGATGTAGCCCCATCGATGCAACCCCATCAACACAAGCACGTCCACATGGGATTTGATATGTTGATGTGGCCTCATTTATGTAATCTTTATTTTCTCCTATAAATATGCACTCACCTGCCATGTTTATGACATCTTTTGTTATAGTTGTAGTGAAGCTCTTGGAGTTTTCTTACTTAAAAGTTAGAATATTTTCCAAGTGCCTCTAGTAGGAGTCAAAGAGTGTAAAAATATTTATTTAAACATTGTTGTACCTAAGCATAGTAGTGTGTGCAAAAATAAAGATGAGCTCTCTAATAAACATTGGAGCACTTTGAAATAGATTAATTGCTTACTTATGCATTTAATGTTTTATGAAATTTCCTTTAATGCTTTAATTAATTAAGTAACCAATTAAGCTAAATTAAGCTAAATTTAATAGTGATTAATTAAGCACATAAGTACAACCACTTCAAACATACACTTGGCACTTGATAATCCTAGTAACACTTAATGTTTGGTAACCTAATAGCATTAAATGTGTTTAGAATGTGTATGGCAAGTGGGAATGGATGCTTATGTTATAATTAGTTAAGTGTAACTAGTTAGATTAAATTATTAATTTAATTATTTTATTTTATACATTATTCATTACCCTTAGGCAAATTAAAGTATAAAATGTAAAAATGATAAAAATCATATGCCTCAGTTGCACTTAACCGTAGCTACGCATTTCATAAGTGTAATTGGGAAGACAACGATTGTAATGGTTAGTTTCACTTCCTAGAGACCAATGTACTTAGAAGGATATAAGTCCAGAAAATTCAACTAAATTTCCCATGAAGACTTAGTGATTCGTATGGTTGGATGTAGGGTCTACTCATCTCTCCTCATTGGCGCCATTGTCAAGGATTTGTAATTTAATACATGCATAATCTAGGATTTAGTGAATATTATTTAAGATCATTGGAATGAAACCTAAGGTCATAATTATTTAAAAATAAAAATAAAAATATTACTAATTTTAATTATAATTTAAGCACACTGAATTTTTTCTTTAATCCAAAATGTCTTCTTCTTATAAGCATGATGAATGAAAACCACCAGTGCCCCAAGAATTCAAAGTGGTGTACACTCATCTAGATTAGTTTGTACCTGATTTCACCTTCATCCTACATCAAGATGAGTAATTGTAGTTGAGAGATATAGAGGGCAACATTGTGTTGCCTCCCAACCGATCTATTCCTGGGATGCTGCTTCAAACTCTTAAGAGGTTAGGCAACCAAGATCTCCATGATGAATACATTGTGTAGGATCATAACTATTGGGGCTACCATCCCACAAAAACATAATGAAAATGAGATCAACACTAGGAGAAGCAACATGAAGCTATGAAGGGGAAATGGTTAACTAACCCCTTATTCCTTCTAAACCAAAATGATAATGAGGATCCTCCCTATAGAGTTCTCAACATGAATATTCTCCATCCCTTGACTTTGGTGAAGGAGGTTTTAACCAAAATCTACAGTCCACTATCAAAAATCTAGGTTTAGGCAAAAGTGGGAGTTAAGGCAAGGGCTCAGGTAAGCATCATGATGATAGTAAACCTAATGATCATGATCGTGATAAGCAAAGAACAGGTGGCAAACACCATGGTGATGGAAATTCTCCTTCCTCTTTGTCTTATTCATATACATCTTCTTCCTCCTCTTGTAAATCTAATCAAAACTACATGGGACAAAACTATGATGGAGATGAATAGTGAGATAATGATCATAGCCCCCTCAATGAACAAAGGTGTAGCAAAGGACATCATAGGCATCATCAAAATTATGATGATGATGAGCCTTTGCTAGCAACTTGAAGCATGTTGAACATTGCAAAGGTAGTCAAAATTCCAACTAGGCATGTAAAAGATAACATAATCAAGAGGTTGAATATGAATAATATCCCTAGATTTAAGGGGGGGATATAACTCAAATCCACATACCCATCTTCAAGCCTTTCACAATGCATGTGCCTTACAGAAAATAGAAAATAATTGGCAGAAACTTAAGTTGTTCCCCATGACACTCATAAAAGAAAAAAAAAGTTGGTACCTTTCCTTAGAGTTGGAATCAACTCATAGATGGAGTACAATGCTTGAGTTGTTCAATAACAAATATCAGACATGCTCCAAAGCGTCCAATTTTAGAAAGAAAATCCAAGGTTGGTGATAAGGAATACATGAACCCTTGGATGTAACCATGGATAGGTATTATTGCCTTTTGCATAGATGCCCTGGCCATTATTATTCTCAACGAAAGCAACTTCACCATATCATAGATGGGCTCCGATCAAAAATGAGAAGAACTCTTGGGATCTATGCCCAAGGAAGACTATCATAACTAAGAGCCCATCATATTCAAAGGTTGATTAAGTTGCAAAAGAAGATGAAATTTTAGAAATTGAGAAACTATTGTATATAGCCAAGATCCTTTCATCAAAAAAAGGAAGGTCCAATTTTGCAATAGTAAGGGGGAGGTACTACTTGATGAAGTGGTGTAGCAAAAAACCTTTCCAATTCAAAAATCTATGTCTAAAGTTTTGGCTAAGGTTGAAAAAACGTTTGAATCCTTGGATGAAAATTTTTAAACTACATTGAAAATTGCCAAAGAATCCAAAGAATAAGGTCGTAATCATGATCACAACAGAAGGAATAAAGCTGAACATGCCTATGAAATAGGTAAGGGTAAAGTTACTATAATAGAAAAGGTTATGGAGTTAGAACCAGATGATGATGTGGATGTGACATCTACCAATGTGAACATCGCAAGAGATGTTTTCCTATTATGTCACACTTACAAAATTCTAAGGTGTATGCTTTGAATTCTACACTGACATGAATGTAAGCACTGAGAAGATTACCTTATCCTCAAGGCAACCCAAGGTAGTTTCAGCAACAATAATAAGTTTATTATCCAAGTGGAGCTCCACCACAATCGTACAAGTAGTACCATCAATGGTAACACCCATATTCATGGGGGATGCCACCATGAAGGTAGCAGTACCCTTATAGGTAGCTAGATCCATATGGTTACTATGTTTAGCAACCTATGTCTCCATGTGACTCTTCCAATCACACTTCTTTTCAGCATCACTACTACCCTCCAAAGTACTATAGAACTTATTCTCCATCTCCTAGAGAAGAATCCTCATATCCTTATCATCCTTCTCATCCTTCAACACATGTTCCTCCACCCTCAACCCAATTACTACCTACTGCATCCATGAAGGCTGAAATTCCCACATAGCTATAACAATGTCACACTACTAGGGCTATTAACTTACAGTTGGTTCCTCGACTGAATAGATCAGAATCAAAATCCTATAAAAGGCCATTCTTTTGAACCAATAGCTCTACAAATCCCTCACCAACTTATGCAGTTGGTCACCCTATGTCTCCTTCATCCTTTACATCCATTCCTTTTAATAGCCCTTCAAACCAAACACCTCCCAAGATCTACATAGTCATGTTAACCCATGTTGTATCTAATTGGATCAAGGCTAGAAGCCTTCCCAAGAAAATAGTTGATCTTATAAGTCCTCTCATCTACTTGTACATTATTAGAAATGAGCCATGTAATGATCTTCTTAATTTAGGTTCATGTCTTAATTTGATTTTCCATGAAATGTACAACACCTGGAACCTGCCTCCTGTCAAGAAGAGTAATAGCTATTTAGAACTATCATATCAATCCATCACTATTTCCTTGGGATTGGAGGAGGACATTGTGACCACTATTTGTGAGTGGTCATATTTTACTGATTTCTTGGTGATCAAAGTTGACAATTGCAAGGGGGACTTCTAATGGAAATGGCTTGGTTGAGCATTATTGATGTGCAAATGGGCATCAGAGATCTTTCCCTTGAGATTTTCAATTAAAATGCATTCAAAAAGATCGAGAAGAAGAGAGTTCCATGCATCGCATACAATGATACTGGCTGCAACTTTGTGCAAAAATTCTAGTGTATCAAAAGCACATTAATCAATGCATGCAAACATTGTGCAAATGAATCTAAAATTCAAAAGTACCTATACATTGTAGCCACAAAATAGGACACCCAATGGCTAATAGCTTATTCTAAAAGTAACACACTTTACATGGACCCTACTAAGAGACTAACTTGTGCCTATGTTGAAGGCATGGATGAACTAGAGCAAGTTCATCACCAAATCTCTAATGATGAACCTAATGATACTAATTGGGAAGAGTTGGAAATCCCTAATAGTTTTAAATAGGAGCTCCTAAAGTTGAAAAATCTACCTACCAGCATGGAATGTGCATTTTTGAAAAATGGTAAGCTAGTGATAATCAATGAAAACCTTGCTCTTGAGTAGAATAGGATGCTATACAAGATTGTCAACAAATGACCAATAGCCTTTTCTTGACCATATCCTAAAATCACAATGAGTGATCCTAGGATATGCCAACATCACATCTATACCGATCTAGCTATGAAGCCAAAGAGATGGTTGCAATTACAACTAAACCCCAAATTGAAGTAGATTGTCAAAGAGGAAACTGAAAAAGTCCTCAAGGTGGGGTTCATCTATCTAGTTATGGACAATAAGTGGATTAGCCCACTTATAATTGTACTAAAGAAAGGTGGCAAGTGGTAGGTCTATATTGATTTTAGGTTTTTGAACATGGCAACATTCAAAGATCATTTTCCATTACCATTTGTGGACTACGTATTGGACACTATTTCTAGGCATTGTTATTATAGCTTTCTGGATGGTTATAGTGGCTATAAGAAAATTTAGATCCTACTAGAGGATTAGTCTAAACTTATGTTCATAAGTCCACGGGGGACTTTTGCAAATCAAAAGATGTCATTTGGTCTATGTAATGCCCCTACAACTTTCCAACACCTCAACTTGAGCAATTTTCTATAGCAGATTAGTAGCATGATGGAAGTCTTCATGGATGACTTCTCCACCTATGGCACTACATTTGATCAAGCCCTAGACTACCTTGACCAAGTTCTTAAAATATATGTAAGACTAGTCTTTAGCTTAATTTGCAAAAGAGCCATTTGATGGTATATGAAGGCATTATTCTTACGCATAGAATTTCTGAAGCAAGGATTGAGATGGACCGTGAAAAGATTCAAGTCATTCAAGGAATAACCTACCAACCGAAAACTGTTAAATATGTTTGGTCATTCCTTGGACATACTAGCTACTGCCAATAATTCATAGAGAATTTCTCTAAGAACATGAAACCATTGGTCAAGCTCATAGAGAAAGATGCTCCATTTATATGGACAAAGGAATGTGAAAAGGCATTCTAGCAACTTAAGGAGAAGCTTGTAGAGTCTCTAATTCTACAAGCACTTGATTAGTTCCATCAATTTCACATTATGACAAAGGCATCAAGCTATCCCTTGGGAGTCATGCTTACGTAGTTGTATGATCAAAATTGTCTATATTACATCCACTATGTAAGCCAAAGCATTGTGGCTGGACAGCTTTATTACAACACAACAAAGAAAGAGTTGATGACTATGGTGTATTCTTTAAAGAAGTTTAGGCACTATGTGATTAAAATATAGGTGTTTCTGCACACTAATAATTGTTCCATTTTTTTTCTAATGAATAAAAAATGGTGAGCCTTCATGTTATATGGTGGCTAGTGATCTTGCATGAGTTTGATCTTACAATGGCAGATCAAAAGGAGACTAAGAATGTGGTTACTAATCAATTTTCTTGATTATGATGGTACAATACAGAGGATGATAGCCCACTCTCTGATTAATTTCCTAATGAATTCCTCTTTACTAATATAATAAATGAACAAGTGCCCACTAAAACAAAATGGTATGATCACATCCTCACTTATCTTCTTAGTCATGAGATGCCATAAGAATTAGACCACAAGTAGAAATAATAGTTTCTTCATGAGGCCAAATGCTTCATGGAGATTAATGGGCATCTTTATAGGGTATGCGTTGATGACCTGGTTCTTTAGTATGTTCCTAATGTTAACCAACTACGTGTTCTCCAAGATGCTCACGAGGGTCCTTGTGGGGGCCACTATGTAGGGAGACATAGTACTATTAGCTAACACTCTTCAGGGATGCCCACCAATTCCTCTACTCTTATAAACATTGTCAACAACATGGTGGGATGACCACTCAAATGGAGGGACTCTAGTAGTGGATCCAACCATTAGAATTCTTCAACATCTAGGACATAGACTTCATGGGTCTCATCACATCCATGTCAAATGGAAAGGCATACATAATAGTTATTGTTGACTATTGTACAAAATGGATAGAATTAGTAGCTATCGTTAATTGTACATCTTTCACTACTTCTTGGTTTGTTCAACAAAATGTTGTAAATAGGTTTAGAGTGCCATGTGCACTAATTTTTGACAATCATACTCATTTTACATGTGCTACTTTTTGAAGCTCATGCAACACTTAGGGGTTGAACATAAATTAACATCCTACCACCCCCAAGCCAACAGTCAAGTAGAGGTTACCAATAGGAAGATCACTAAAATCTTAACAATAACAATTAGAAAATATAGGAGAGACCAGAGCACAAAACTTAATGATGCCCTCTAAGAATACTACTCAACATGGAAACTTCCTATAGGCTACTCTCCTTATGAGCTGGTATATAGAAAATTACCAACTCTTCTAATTCAATCTAAGCTCTATACACTTTCAATAGCCTGTGACCTTGAACTTGACTTGAGCCTATCACAAAAAGAGAGATTGATCAACCTTAACATGCTATATGAAAATCAATTGGTGGCTCTTTCCTTAAATGAAGTGCACAAATCATTTAGTAAATAATGCCATAACCTTAGAATACAAAAGGTAAAATTTCAACCTAGAGACAGGGTCCTTTACTGGAACCCTATACATGTATCTCAACAAACTAAGTTTTGGACATTGTGTGAAGGGCTTTATATCATTTATGAAACCTTTCCTTTACATGTTGATCTACAAACCTGAAATCCCAAATGAAAAGTAATTGACCAACATGCAACTTAAACCTTTTTATGAGCCCACGCAAGCTCATGCATGTAATGCCTCAATGGATGGATGACCTTGCTCAACCTTTTTGCATCTCCTCCTTTCAACTATGTCATCAGGGAGATGACCATCCATGCTAACTATATAAGTGGCTCTTCAATTTTTCCACCTTTTTGTTTTACACTTTGTTATTTTCACACTTTTTCTTCTATTTTACACTTTCTTTGTTTCTATACCATTTTTATTTTACACTTTGTTATTTTTCCAATTTTGTTTTACAACAACGTTAGCATGTTTTATTTTTTTGAATATTTTATAATTTCATTTATATTTTTCTTTAGTTTGATATGAATTTTCCTTGTTTTCTAATAAAAATGCTTTGTTTCCAATAGTAAATAGTGATATCCTAGCTATTTACTAATGGTGGTTTGTACGTAATGTTTTTAATTGCTAATGTCTGGTTTCTATTGTTCAATTTTGATGACTGATGACTAAGACAAGTTTCTTTTTCATGGAATAAGTTATGAGTCCACGTCATCCACCCATCCACCAACTCTATGGTTTTTCTAGTTCTAGAAATATGAGGCCCCTTTTCCATTAATAAAACATTAACGAACTTGTGACCTTTGTAATTTCTAAACTTGGAAAAGATTCAAAGGTTTGAAAAATATGTGACTTCAAGGGGATTCAATACTTTGTGTGCCTATGTACTTGCTTGAGTACATGTGTGTTTTCATAGATTTCTTACCATTCCATGTCAACCAATAACAGGAAGTTTAATAAGTTTGTGCATGGTGTGGTTTCCATCAAAAAAATTCATAAAAAACATAAAACCTTAAAAAACCATGATGGGAATTCAAAAAACATTGCTTAGACACAATAAATGGACTACAAGAACTAGTTATGGAACTAGAAAGATATGCTACCCATGTTTGAAGGTCCCCTCTAACTAAGGTCCTTTCTCACTTTTTGCTTCTCTTTTCTTTCAAATAAGGAATAGTGGTTGTCTATGGGAGCATTCTTATGTCTTGAGGGGGTGGACTGATCCTAGAGTGACAACATGAATTCATTGAAAGTGGTTGATTTTGGTATAGACTAAGGATGGACTTTTATCAAGTCATTTAATCATAAACTCCATAGGGGACTTCATGTGATCATGATTGGGACATCCATTCCACTCTCTATCTTGTCCATCAATGCTTTCCATAACTCACCTCACTACCAATTTTCATGTTTTCATTTAATGTATTAGTTTGATGTGTTGAAATTCTTAAGTATATTTTTCTAGATTCAATCCTTAACTTTTCATAATCATTAATCAACTATGGGACCCACGAACTCCTTGGGATGAGGTTATGTAAGGGCAAAAGGGCATAAGTCTACTATGTGGAGGATCCACTTGCATAGCTCTTGGTTGGGCTAGTTAAGTCACTTATCCTTAGGCATTTTGATAATCAAATATTTTGCATTCCCCATCAGTTTCATCCAACTGTGTACTCCTTATGGCATTTCTCCAATTATTCTCCATATTTTATAAAATCTCTAGCCCTCTTCATATATCTCATTGTGCTTTTGGCTTTTTGGGTTTCCATTTAACTCCAATTTCATTAAAAAAATTCCTATGGTTTTCAAAATTTGACTTGGTCAACAGTGACCAATAGTTGTGTCAACTAGGCCTAGTTGACGCAACTGACCACGTCAACTAGGCTTAGTCGATGAGGCCCAATCGACGCATCGGAAAATTTCTATATATAGCACCCACCACTTAGGAATTTTTTACCATTTGCTTCAAATGTAAGGGAATTTTTTGCAATTTTTCAAATCTCAAAACCTTCCAAAGCTTGTAACTTTCAAGCCATCTATCTTATTCACTCTGTTCTTTATTCGTACAGCTTTTGAAGGTATGCTTTACATCATGGTGGCCACAAACCTTAGATTTTTGATAGAAAATTTTTTAGAATTTTTCTAACTCCCCCATGGGTTTAATGAATAAAATAATATTAAATTATTAACCTATGGAAGTTAAACCCTTCCAACACACTCCAGTAACCTATTTAATCAAGTTATATTAAAATAATCAAACTAACCATGATTACAACTTAGTCACGTGTAACTACCCTAAGAGATAAGGTATTCCAAATTTTTTAAAGTTAGACAATAAGTGCTAATCCTTGGCCATGTTTTGATTACATATGGCACCAAGACCGAAACACCTGCAAGAAGGAGAATCATCCCAACCAAGGAACAAATGACCTAAAGCTAGAAGAGAATAGCAAGAATAAGCCCAAGAATAGCCAGCAGAAACTCATGCGATGGGACTTCTTTAGGAGGAGCTTGAAGTGGAATCTATCTAAAAGATTCCTAAGGAAGTGATCATAACTGAATAATCCCATCAAGATGAGGCACCAAGACCAATGCCAGAACTTGAGGTCACATTGACTTAATCCTACGTTGATCAGATCAAGCTTTGTGACATCCAACATTTAGTTCTCCAAGCATTGATCTTTGGACCATTCTTAGAACATGCTCCACCAAAATTCAAGACACAATTGCAAAAATCTTCCATGTGGTCAATCATCACTTGAAATTGGAAATGGTACATGGGAGAGACATATCTCTTCTATATTAATAAGTGAGTGAAAGCCACTATAAGGATCAAGGACATTTAGGTGTCCTACTCAGTGGAGGCCATTGCATAGGCCCTAGGGTTAACTAATATTGAAACAAATTTGACAAAGATCTTTACATAAGAAGATCTAGAGCGAAAGGAGTGGACCTAATGATGTTACAAAGTATATCATAGGGATTATGATGTACTCATCCTAGTGGAGTGTGTATATTTCAAGATAGCAGCCTATCACCTCAATCCAATGGTGAGGCCTAGTAAGGTGATTGCCTTTTCTATTCATGTGTGTGCTGATTTGAGTGAAAAAGTCCCTATGAACCTTCCATAGCTAATCTATCTAGAGATAAAGAAGAAATTTAAGAAAAAAAATGTGGAAGGAAGGCCCTAACCTTTCCCTACCTCATCCAAAAACTATGCAAAATGGCAAGAATAGTTTACTATGCCAATAATACAATCAAGCATGCTCCTTCTACCTCTTGGGAAAAAATGGTGAAAGAAAAGACTCCTACCACAACCAAGGAAGAGGATCAACAATCACAACTCCACCACCCACTCACGAAACCATTTCGGAGTCTCACATTACCCTTGAATGAATGTGTGAGATCCAAAGGCATCTCTTGTGTGAGTAGGAGCAACCAGTAGGAAAGAGTGATGGTAATCCATCTATATATAACCTAGTGATGAGCCACCTCAACGAAGTGGCTTGAACCATTAGCAAGATGCAGGGAGGTGGACCAATCCTCTCAACCCAAAAAAAC
Source organism: Gnetum montanum (assembly GCA_015680685.1). Taxonomy (NCBI): domain Eukaryota; kingdom Viridiplantae; phylum Streptophyta; class Gnetopsida; order Gnetales; family Gnetaceae; genus Gnetum; species Gnetum montanum. The sequence goes on from MNCI01012011.1 coordinate 838,133, forward strand.
ATAACTACTTGCAAGATTGAATCCTAGTGCCCAAGAGGTAACAGTCTCTCTCTCACAACAATAACAATTCCTAGAAATCTCTGGGAATGCTACTACTTTCTTGAAGCTCCTAGAGGAGGGTGAGGGGGCAACTGTCTTGGTGATGCAACACCATGGGAAGGAGACAACAACAAAGGTGGTTATTAATAGAATTACCAAGGCATTAAACGCACCTACAGCATCTGTATTAGACATTTTTGTACTTAGAGATGTGAAGATGTTCAAAGGAATAGTTAGCAAAAAATTAAGCACAGCCCAGCACAAGGGGTTGCTAAACTAATTAGTAGGAATTGGGCAACCAATTCTGGATGTCTTTGAACTTTCGAATACAATCACTACAACCCAATCAAAACTATTGGAAGCAAGGGGCAAATGCATTATCATGGAACAACAACTCAAAATAACCCATGCTCAAAACCAATGTCTAGTTGCTAAGGTTGCTGAATTAAGAGCCTACCTTGCTAACCCTACATTGACCTATGATGAAGCTTTTCAATAGCTTTAGGACAAGCTCGAGAAGGCTAACGATGTGAAGGATATAGTAATCTTTGATTAATCCTTGGCTAATGTCACCATGCATAATATCCAAAAGGCCTTAGATTAGACTTGCTAAGAGAATGTCACTTTGACCACAAAAAATCACCTCCTATGAAATGTTGATCTGTAGAAGAAAAAAATGCAAGATTTCATCCATTAATAGTAGGAGCAACTAGCTAGAGTAAACACTAAATTAAGGAGATTGGCAGCAAAAAAAAATCTATCCATGGAGGAAGTCCAAGCTCTTTGCCAAAATCTACAATAGATGTAGCTACCTAGAAAAATGAGGCTATCAAGTTTAAGATAGTCAAAAATCACTACAGAGATCAATTTGATCTACAAAAAGAAATCAATGAAAAACATATTCAAATGGCAAAGGAAAAAGTTATAATGATCCTCCAGTAGCTCAAGGAAGGAGGTGATGTCTGGCAGCCTATATTTGATGGGCTCAATGACTACAACAAGGTAGATATCCACATGAGGGAGCTACAAGTCAAGGACATGATGGAGTAAATGGAGCTTGCTAATCTCCATTATGCAAATCTGGTGATGTTGGCTACTAGATGACCATAGTCTAAATTGGAGAAATAGGTGGCCAATTCATACTTATTATACAAAGTTGAGTTCAAGCATCACAAAGACAACAAGCAAAAGCTTGAGGTGGCAAATGTAGAACTCAATGTCCTCAAGTAGTACTTCACTAATCAATGCTCTATATTTAAGAACCTAACTAGAATAATGAGTAACTACTAGGAGCTGCAAAATGTAGTAAAGGTGTTTGATGTTCAACACAAACTTTTCGCTACCTAGTTCATCAATGTGAAGGAGGTGTTCCCGGTAATGCCTTGTCCTTGGGATGTTCCCACATTCATGATGTGGCATAGATTGTGAACAATCCCAAGAGTAAGGAGGAGAAGATGAAGGCACTATTGAATGCCTTCCATCTTCTGCAAGAATTTGTAGCTACCGTAGAAAAACCATAATTACCTTAACCATTGCATGCACTTGAAGCAGGAGAAGGTCCTTTGGAGCCTTAAGAACCTCCACTACCTAGGACCATTTGAACTTCCTCCTCATCTTTGCGCCATCAAAGGAATTGTGTTTTTCATTGTTGTCCTGGTGTTCAATTTTGTTGTCTAGAACACAAAAATTTTGTAATAACTGTAAATCCATACACTCAAGCACATAGTGTTCATTTGTATTTGCATTTGTGAATGTTAGTAATTAGTTAATAATCCCATACCTTCTCAAAAAAATTGTAAGAAACTTGTTCCTCCTTTTTTTTACTCAAGGACAAGTTTTCATTTAGTTGTGAGGGTATGATGACTTGTGTCTTGGGTTACAACAATGATGCCTCGTTGATGTGGCGTTATCAATGTCACCCTGTCGACATGGGATTTGATGCATTGGCATGGCCTCATTGACATAGTTTCTATTTTCACCTATAAATATGCGTTCACCTGCCATGTTTATGACATCTTTTGTCATAGTTGTAGTAGAACTCTTGCAGTTTTCTTGCTTGAAAGTTAGGATATTTTTCTAACTACCCACAGTAGGAGTCAAAAAGTGTATAGATCTTTATTCAAGCACTATTATACCTAAGCACAAAAATGTGTGCAGTAATAAAGATGAGATTTCAAATAAACCTTGTAGCACTTTAAAATAAATTAATTACTTACTTATGCTTTTAATATTTTATGCAATTTCATTTAATTCTTTAAGTAATTAAGTAATTAATTAAGATAAATTTAATAACAATTAATTAAGCATATAAGTACGACCACTTCGAACATACGCTTGGCACTTGGTAATCTTCGTAACACTTAACATTAGCGTTAAATGTGTTTAGGATGTGTATGGTAAGTGGGAACAGATGCTTATCTTAGAATTAGTTAGGTGTAGCTAGTTAGATTAAATTAGCGATTTAATTATTTTATTTTATACATTATTCTTTACCCTTAGGTGACTTAAAGTATAGAATGTAAAAATGATAAAAATCATATGCCTCAGTTGCACTTAACCATAGCATTGCATTTCACAAGTGTAATTGGGAAGACAATAGTTGCAACGATTAGTTTCACTTTCTAGTGACTAGTGTACCTAGAAGGCTATAAGTCCATGGAATTCAACTAGATCATGTGTGAACACTTAATGATTTGTATGGTTGGGTGTAGGTTCTACTCATTGCTCATCATTATACGTAAGAAATTTGGAAAGATACAATTATGCATGAACTTTAGAAATCTTAATGCATCTTGTATTAAAGATAATTATCCACTTCCACTTATCGAGGAGCTACGTCAAGCAATAAATGGTGCACAAATGTACTCGTTCTTAGATGGATACTCAAGTTATAACCAAATTCTTGTTAGTAAGAAATATCAATATAAAATAACCTTTATAATAAAATGGGGAACATTTCAATATGCCAAGATGTCTTTTGGATTATTAAATGCAAGATGAACTTTTCAACATGCCATGGATAAAAATTTTAAAGGCATGATTAAGAAAAATATAGTTATCTATTTAGATGACTTGATAGTTTTCCCACATGATAGGGGAACCCATATTCAAGATATTAAAAACATATTTTTGAGATGTAGAAAATATGGTGTGACATTAAATGCTAAGAGATAAATATTTGGTGTACAAAGTGAAAAATTCCTTGGTCACATAGTGACAAAGGAAGGTATTTCTCTTAATCCTGAATGTGTTAATGCTATCCTAGAAATTTCTTATCCCTTATTCAAGAAATATTTACAAGCTTTCTTTAGGAAAGTTAACTTTATCAGGAAATTTATCTGTATGTTTGCTGAACTTGCAAGACCTCTTAACACAATGCTAAAGAAAGATGAAGATATTACAGAGACTGCTGAACACAAAAATGCTTTCTTAGCTAGAAAAGTAGTGATTAAAGCTCCTATTTTAGTCGCTCCTTGGTATGAAAATGATTTCTTTCTATATGCCTTTGCAAGTGATCATACAACGGTTGCCATTTTAACTCAAGAGATAGTTAAGTAAGAAGAATGCCTCATTGCTTATATGTTTGATTCTCTTAAAGATGCTGAGTTAAGATACTCTCCCATAGAAAAACAACTACATGCAGTAGTTAAAGCTTTAAAGAAATTTTGATTTTAACTTTTAAAATTGAAGATTATCATAATTATTCTAGACCCCGCTAGAGCCAAATGGATTATGAGGTTACAAGAATATGACATTTAATGGAAGGTAGTGAAATTAGTAAAAGGAATTGGCTTAACCAAACTAATAGACCAAGCATCAACCCTAGAAAAATCAAAAGTCCCGTTTCAGCCTGAATCCATACCTTTACATGCATTACAACTTGAAAATAACGAATCAATTCCATTTGCACCAGATCACTTAACTATCCCTTGGTATGGAGATCTTAAATATTATTTAACTTTTCATTGTTGTCCTTCAGATCTACTTAAGTACAAACGCAAACTATTAATATCCAGAATCTCTAAGTTTACCATGATTAATGGTAATCTCTTCAAAAAAAAATTTGCAGGATTTCTCCTTAGGTGCTTAGATAGAGAAGAAGCCAATGATGTGGTAAAAAGCTTACATGATGAAGGACACCTAGACTATTGATCTTTAACTCATAAGATTACAAAGGCTGGTTATTATTGGCCAACTATGATTACTGATGCCTATAATATATCAAAAACTTGTATCCAATGTCAAATGTTCAAAGGAAGAGACACTAAGATCTCAGCACCTCTGCAACCTATAATCGAAGTAAGACCTTTTGCACAATGGGCTTTGATTTTATTGGAGCCATTAATCTACCATCATCAAGCCAACATAAATTTATTTTAATGGCAACTAACTACACTACACATTGGCTAGAAGCCAAACCAACTGGAAGAGCTACATCTCATGAGGTTATTAAATTTCTTGAGGAGGTTATCATAACCCAATATGGACATCCATATGCGCTAGTAGTTGACAATGGTCCTACCTTCATCTCAGTAGAAATCAGTCAATGGGCTATGAATAATGAAATCCTAATCAAATGTATCATAGAATATTACCCCCAAGAAAATGGATTAGTAGAATCTTCCAACAAGAATCTTCTAAGTGGAGTTTAAAAAGATGATTGATGAAAACCCAAAATCTTGCTATAAAAAAGTAAAATGGATTGTATGGGTGGATCTCATTTGTTATAAGGAATCTCTCAAGACCATCCCTTATTAATTATTTTATGGCCAAAACCTTATATTACCCATCAACTTGCAAATCTCTACTTATGAGTTCTTTGTAGATTACCTAAATCTCAATGAAAGTATCATTGCTAGATCTTATAATCTTTGGGATGTTGAACTTCAACATTTAAAAGTAGTAGAAAACCTATCAAATCATCAAGCAATTATTAAAAGATGGTTCGATAAAAAGTTTGCCACTAAATCCTTCCAAATAGGTGATCTAGTATTAAAAAGACATAGAGATTCTAGGCAAAAAGGTCCTCAAACTAAGTTTTCACCAATGTGGTTAGGCCCATACCAAGTCATGGAGGTTGTAGCCCCCAATGTTTACAAGATAGTTGATCTTCAAGAAAACAAATTTACTAGAAACTTCAATGCATTCCACCTTAAACATTTCTATACTGGTGTTCCACATAGACACCTTGTAGATCAATAATTTAATAAATTATAATTATAAATAAATCAATATACATACACACATACATATATATCCATATAGGTTGCATTAGATATCATACCTAGTTGAATAAAATACATTTCATCTTATTGTATTTATATCATATTTTATTGTAGTATCATGCACAACATATAACTTTAGGTCCATAGTCATATAGGTACATGCCTTAGATGTAAACCTAATAGATGTTTGGTTTCAAAACTTAGTATTTTATCAAGGGTACTCTATAGATTATGGGAATCCTTGTAACTCTATCTTTTTTTGTTAATTAAATTTGAAAATGATTTGCTTGAGGCTAAGTCATAAGGATCATATCTTATTAAGTTAGCTATTACATATATGTTGTTTTATGATGCTACCTTTGAGGTTGACTTGATGCCGTGGCATTGTCATTTAGGTTGCATTTGTTTAAAATGTTATATAATTTTGAGTTATTTCCATAATTTGATTATCCATCCCAGATTGTGTTGAGATAACCAATGTGAGGACTTCGCGAAGTGCCTAACAGAATTTGAGCTGACTTCCCACTGCTGAATGGGAAATTCATTCTTTCTCATGCTTAACCATGATTCGTAGTAATTACTCTTTGAGTACATAACGATGGAAAACAACTAGAGTTCCTCACTTTCATTCAATAAAATAATAATAATTGGTTTGATTCTTTTGACCAAAACCACCAAGGATCTCATGATTAAATTTATTAACGTATGTATTGAAGAACCACAAGATAGTACCTTGGTCTATTTATGTCTCTCAATAAAATCCTTGAAGCCTTGAATTAACTTCTTTAGGTATGTTTCTAATGGCATATAGTATTAGGTTATATTTTATCTAAGAATAATCATAATCATTTATGATATAGTATATATTTAAATATATTATATTTAAATAATAATAACAAATGTATTGGTAGAATGCTCGATGTTTTCTTTGTTGATTTGGTTAGGACTTGATGTTGACACCAACGCTCTTAAATGGGCCTTATGCATTCAATAAAACCATAAGTTTTAACTACTCAACAATCAATTCAAATTAACAATTCCAGTGTCTAGATTAAATTTAATTGATGTTCTCTTGATGGACCGCTATAGTTTAATTAACAAATAAATTACTACAGTTCTCGTAATGCTGGTAATTCATAAATTGGAAATGTTGCCTTGCTTTTTGGCAAAACAGAGAAACATTCAACATCAAAGTTGCAGGTACAATCAACCTTTGATTTGGATAAAATATTCTAAAAATATTTCTTTCTTGTTTTTATCGCAATCTGGCAAGAAACCAAGCCTTCGTGTATGCCTTCATTATACGAGCTTAGCCTGCCGCCGCTTCCATCCACTGCGTTTCTGCCCGCTGGCCTACTCTCACGTGCACAGTTGGCTGTCTGCATTCCTTTTGCACCCTCTTGCCCCCACGCCATTCTTGTACTCCATCGCTGCAACGCGAGGGCCAAAACGCAGAAACCTCATTGCAGTTGCTTGCCCTGCCATTCCTACCTTGCGCGCGCTGTGTCGCCCTCGCAGCTCTTGCACCACCACGCGTCTCTCTCCCATGCCGTTAAAACCCTCGTCCATGTGGTAACAACGAAAGCCTTGTGTATGGTAGGAAATCCTCACTACCTACGCTCCCCTGCCACGATGCCGCAACCCTTTACATTGTTGCCTACTTTCATGCTGGCAATGCCGTGGCTCTGCACTATGCAGCAACAGCCCACAGCCCCACAAGTGTATCTGTATCTGCCCAGTCATTGTGCATCATGCTGCCCACTTTGTTTCCCCGCTGCCTGCCAATTCGCCGCGCTGCTCTCTCGTCAACCCCACTGCCAACCGCGCGTCTTGTGACCAGTCTTGGAACGCGACAATTTTTCTTTTTTTCTTAGTTTTGTTTAAAACAATTTAAAGTAATAATATATAATAATAAACAATATAGTATAAGTTAGATAATATAATATAATCAACAAAATATATAAGTTATAATAGTAGGTCATGAAATGGATTGATTGATCAGTTATTTTTATTAAGTCTACTCATACAGTTTAGTCTTATTCATTAAAATATTTAGAAGTTATGTTTGGTTATTTGATGAAAACTAATTAATTGATTAATGAGTTGTTTCATAATTGATGACTTGATTGATAAGTTATTGATTAATTGATTTACTTTAGTTATTTTAATTAATTACTCTTAGTTACAATTTAATTACTAATTCACTTTTAGTTATTGATTGATTAGTAACCCACTTTTTGTTATTGATTAATCACTAACTTACTCTTAGTTGTGATTGACAGGTAAGGGCTATAAAAGCCCGTACATATAGATGAAAAGGAAGAAAGAAAGCCCATACACATAGATGAAAAGGAAAGAGGAATATGATCATCATCAGGAAGAGAGGAGAAAGCAAAGTCTCTTAGCTTCTCTCTTTTGCTTTCCATATTTTACTTCCTTTTCCCTTCTCCCTTCCCTTCTCCTATTCTATTTCAACATCTCTTGATCCCATATCTCTCTTCTCTTATCCATACTAGTGTTGCTATACATGCAATCCCACATCCTTTCCCCCCTTTCCATATTTCTTGATCCCATATCTCTTTTCTCTTATCCATACCAGTGTTGCTATATGTGCAATCCCACATCCTTTCTCCCTTTCCATATTAGTATTGCTACTGTTATGTGCAACTCATTGCTAGTGTTATACGTGTAATTAATTGCTACTGGATGTTTCTTACTATTGCTATTATTAGTGCTTACTGAATGGTGTTGTTGTTTACAAGCTATTGGTATCACTTGTTGTAGCTGCTATGTACTACCACTACTTGAGCCATTAATGAATCTGCTAAGTTCTCTCCTCTCTTTGCTTCTTATTATTTCTTTTTAATATTATGATCTTTCTAAGTTATTCCACCTTCATTGTTTTGTTCTACTCTTCACTTTAAGTTTTGCTTAATGCTCAAATTTAAGTTACTTATTTATCAACTGCATTTCCTCTCCCACTAGAAGACTATTCCCAAGCTAGCCATGCCCTAAGCGAGGTGCCCTAGCCAATAGCTTCGCCAAGCTCTTTAGGGTGTTTTACATGAGTACGTCTTTACAACCAAATTTACCAATAAATGAAATATTGAACCACAACCTTCTTTATAAAAAAGTTCAAGATTTTCATTAGATTTGGGACAACGTTCTCAGCTTATTGTTATGGTGTTGGGATGAATAGGGTTTTGATGTGATACAAGAAGTTTTAATGCTGGAAGAGTAGCCTAGGTTTTGATGTGATAAAAAAAGTTTTAAGACTGGGCGTTTCGCTATTGATAGCCTGCACCGACTTTTCTCCTTATCATCACGGCACTCGCAACCTACCAGCCAATTGTGAAGATTTTGATGTGATGCAATAAGTTTCAAGGCTGGACGTAGCAGCCACTTAAAGTTACCCATGTGACTTGCACTGTGTAATATCAGTGACGGTTCATGTGATGTAAGAAGTTTTAAAGCTGGACTTCGAAGCCATTTAAATTTACCCATGTGATGCGAACACTTCTCAGTGCTAACACTTTATGGCAACTTGCCTGACAACTTTTACATAACGAACACTTCTCAGTGCTAACACTTTATTGCAACTTGCCTGACAACTTTTAAATACCTGTACCTTACTGTGAAGGTAGATGTCAGCATCGAAGCGGATGTCAGAAAATTTAACAAAACCAATTCTCTGGTAAAAGGTTACTTACAGTGAACTCCTGCAAGTCTACACCTCTTGAAGATTGTTAGAACGCGTTTAGCTACAGGTAAGAGTGCCAGAGAATATTTAGTTACCAGAGCCTCTGGAGGTTGGATATGTGAATTTTATTTCCCCAATTTGGTTTTGTGAGTATGTATGGTGGGATTCCTCTTGTCACTTTATTTGATTTTGGAATTCTCTCTAAAATGAAACGTTTGATTTTGGAATTCTCTCTAAAATGAAACGTAATATGCAGGGATTCATGAATCTCTAAATTCAAATCCAAGGACAAATTAACTTCTCCAAAATTCAAGCAAACTAAATACAACGTCATGCAAATTTCTATTTAGTTGAAAGAAACATTTCAACCTACTCACAGAGCTCGGAAATCAGGAATTGCAGGTAGTGCAATACTGAAGAGCATGAAGGTCGGGAGGCTTCTAACCGTGAGTGCTAGTGAGGATGCGTCCGGTGCCGGTGGCAGAAATAACAATGAAAATGAGAATGAGAATAATAATAATAAACAAAATAATGAGTAAGAAGAGGAGCCAATGAGCCTCACGAATAAGTGGATGCTGCACTCGTCTATACAATGCTTGGCGATTCTGGAGTGGAACGAGCGAACCGATGCTGCTCAACCGCGAGAATTCTGGCTTGCTGTCTGCCGCCAATTTCCCCGCATCTGCTGCACGGTCAGTGAAGATTTTTCAGATTCTTTCGTACTCTAAGAATGATTTAGAGAAAAGTAAAATAAGCTATGCGCTCGGGAGATTCGCGATTCAGATAAATTTTGATGAACTGTTCGCGTCGGATTCGGAGTGTGTGCAGAAGCGCATTAAATTCGCAATGGGTACGTATTTCATAATTTCTAACGAAATTTTGTCCGAATTTGTACATATGCATTGAAATGGTGCCTTGCCTTGTCTCGTACTATTATTGCCTTTTTAGTTCTTGGAATGTCTGCATTTTGCATTAAAATCTTAAGTATCTTCTTCTGTTCTGAATCATAATTTCATAATTTCCAAGGAAATTATGTCTGAATTTGTACATATACATTGAAATGGTCGCCTTGCCTTGCCTTGCCTCGTACTATTATTGCCTTTTTAGTTCTTGGAATGTCTGCATTTTGCATTAAAATCTTAAGTATCTTCTCCTGTTCTGAATCATACCAAAAATTTCATTTCATTGTTAAATGGCAAGCAAGCAATCACGATTCATGGCATCAGCATGAGATGGACAAACACACCGAAACAGACCACTTAGCAACAGGGTAATTCCTTTCTTATAGGAGTTCAAAACACCTAAGCCACCCTTATTCTTAGGGAGAATAACAATATTCCAAGAGATTTGATGAAATCCTTTCTGAGAATCCTTGGAGGACCACATAAAGTCACAGAATAATTGTTCTAGCTTTTGGTAGGCTGCTTGGGAGGGGGCCCAACAAGAAGAGTAATACACATGGGTGGATGTGCATATGGACTTACATACAAGGTATTTACCCACAAGTGTGAGAGGTTTAGTTTTCCATTTGTCAAGTTTCTTTTGGATTCGATAAATAACCTGCTCCCATAGAATAGAGGTTGAACCTCTAAAACGGAAAGGGATTCCCAGAATCCTAACGATGTCTTGATCCTGAAGTTGCTTCCAATTATAGTTGGTCACATGTTTGTAATTACCCTTAAAGCTATAAACAAAGGATTTATTTCAATTAATTGTGGAACCTGAGAATGTGCAGTATTGCTCCACCTTTGATAAGAGGCGGTGCAAATTGGTGGTTGTGTTTTGAACTAGAAAAAAAGAGTCATCGAAGAAGTGCATATTGAGAAGCTATTATTGAGAGGAAGAAAGGTAGACCCCAATGAAAACTTTAGTTTGAATGTTCAGGTTAATTTGATGACAAAGAAAGTCTGATGCGATGATAAAGAGATAGGGGGCAAGAGGACAACCTTGCCGCATTGACCTATGTATTGGAAAGGGAGAGGTAATGTCGAAGGTAGTGGCTATTCTGACTATAGCATCTAAGAATAAGCATTTCACCATATGCAAGGACTTAGGTCGAAAACCAAGTTTGGTCATAGTCTACAAGATAAAATCCCACTTAATGTTGTCGTCAGCCTTGGCGTAATCAAGTTTCACAAGGAGAATATCTTGTCCATCATCCTCAGCCCGCTTGAGACCTTTCCACACTGCAACCACATTGTCTAAAATATATCTACCAGGAATAAATCCTATTTGCTGGGGAGATATGATTTGGCCAAGAATTTTTCTTAGCCGTAAGGCAAGGCACTTCACCCAAATTTTATACACTACATTGAGAAGAGTTATGGGATGCCAATCGGAGATATCAGTTAGATCCCCAGACTTGGGGAGGAGATGAGTTACCCCTTGATTTAGATTGGGCCCAAGGGAGCCAGTTAAGAGAGCCTCGTTAATGACCTGCAATCAAGTTTTGGATGGGGCATGCGAGAAAAATTCAAGTTTTGGACGGGGCACTCTTATGGGCTACTATGGTAACCAAAAGCCGAAGGGGCAAGTATGGGTCATATGGAAATCAAGTTTTGGATGGCGCGTGCGAGGAAAAATTTGCATTTGCATGGATTCGCCTGCCTTTGGGAGCATCAAAGGTTCCACCATGACTCACATTCACGCGTGTTTATCGTTCATTGCTGGTTTTTGCTCTTTTTCTCCTATCTCTACTGAAAAAAGAAAAAACAAAACAAGGTCATCATCATGGGTCATGAGTCATGAACATGATGATGCATGGATGCTTGTTCAACAATTTTACTTTCCCCTTCATCATGATTAGTGCTAATTTTTCAGAAAGGTTTTGGATCATTGTAGGTGAGGTGAGTTACTGGGCTATGCCTAGTTTAGTTAAGTTGTGTCTTCTTATAATGTAGTCATCTTCAACATGGTCGTATGGCACTACTCACATGTAGTACCTTGGGTGGTACTCATAAGTAGTGGTTGAACAAAAGTATTAGCAGACCTGATTTGTTATAAATTTGGTTGAGGCTTGAGGCTTAATTTCATTTTTGGAAATATTGGATTGAGTAACAAAAGGGTTTCATTTTATTGCTGTCATTTTGGTTGTTGCAGAAATTATATGTTTGGCCAAATTATGGCTCCTGAGTAAGGAAAAGGATTCAATGTCCTCCATACCTTTGCAAATTTTCTTGCTTTAGTTTAATGGTGATATTGCAATCTTATGTGCAATTTTTAAGCATTAACAATATTTTGGATTTACATTGTACTTGTTCTATATTTTACAATGTATTTTTATGATATATGAGATTTTTTTTTTACAAAAACTAATATATTTAAATTTTCTCTATCATGTCCCAGCTACAAATCTGTCCCCACTTTTTGTCAAGGCACATGTACCCAAACACATTTAGAATCATGAATCCTCGATTCCTCACTTCCACGAATTGGATTCTTTTGATGCATAGAAGATAAGCAACATTTCGTATGCTTCAGCTGTTGGAAGCCTTATGTATGCTTAGGTCTACACAATACCTAACATTGCATTTGCTGTGGGAATGTTGGGCAGATATTAGAGTAATCTAGGTATTGCCCGCTGAAAGGTTGCTAAGAAAGTGATGAGGTACCTTCAAGTTACAAAAGACTACATGCTTATGTATAAATGAACTGACTCCTTGGAGGTGACTGGCTACTCTGACTCAAACTTGTTGATTCATGGAAATCAACATCTCGTTATGTTTTTATGCTAGTTGGAGGAGCTATATCCTAGAGAAGTGGAAAGAAAACTTTGGTTGCTACTTCCACCATGAAGGTAGAGTTTGTTTCTTGTTTTGAGGCTACTTCACATGGTCTATGGCTAAAGAGTTTCATATCAGGGTTTAGAATTGTGGATTCTATATGTAGGCCATTAAGAATGTTTTGTGATAATTTAGTTACTATCTTTATGGTTAAGAATAATTAGATTAATAGTTGAAGTAAACACATTAACATCAAGTACTTAGCCATAAAGGAACGCATTAAGGAAAACAAAGTGTTCATTGTGCATATAAGCATTGAATTAATGATAACTAATCCTTTGACAAAAGGAATGCCACTAAAGTCATTTATGGATCATGTAGTTTGGATGGGACTTGGTTCCATAATGTAATTTGTTGTACGTACAACTTACAGCCTTAATGAAACTCTTATTTAGTTGTGCTATTTTCTCATATGATTTGCATGTATAGTTATTAGAGAAAATACACATATGGTAGGACTTAAAATGAACATTAGGTTTATTCATAAAGTTAAGTTACCATATAAGGAATTAAGTTTGAAAGATGATACATTGTAATACATGGAAGATAATACTCACATTAAGAGAAATTATCATCATGATTCATGCATTTATTTCTTGAACTCTAAACCTAATTAAATATGGAGACCAAGTGGGAGAAAGTAGCATGCATTAACCACTAACGTGCTTTATGCATTAGTTAATGTATGAAAGTATCCACCATGTCTGCTAACATGTTTTATGGGTTAGTTAATGCATGAAAGTGGCCACCATACCCACGAATGTGTTTTTATGAGTTGCTTAACGCATCGAGGTAGTTTCCATATTTAGTAACATGTTTTTTACACATTGGCCTTGGGTTTCTTATGCTAATTGATTCTATGGCCTATAAATTCATTCTTGATGGGAGAAAAAAGGCACCAAAAATCACAACAGGATTGTAGTTTTAGTCCCTTTCATAGACGCTTGAAGATTGCATACACCATTGTTGTAGAGTGCCCATGTGAAAAAAGAAACATAAGGCCAAATTTAATCTGAGGCATTAATGTATGGAGGTTAGTTTCATTTACTCAAAAATTATGCATTTCCAATTATTTATGCATATGAATTTCTTGTGTCATATACTTCTGCATTCTGTAGTTTAATTACTTGTGCCATCTAGTTTTCTACACAATTATTTTCTTAGACACAAACCTTAGGTTTTTTACTAAACTTTTTTCAAATTTTTTGCAACTCCCTCAAGGTTTAACTATAAAAATAATATTAAAATCACTAATTTATGAGAGTTAAACCTTGCCAATGAACTCTAGTAGACATTAAAATGAAATAATAAAATAATAAAACCTACCATGATTACAACTTAGCCAAGTGTAACTAATTCGAAGAGATAAGGTACTAGAATATTCCAAAGTTACACACTAAGCGTTAATCCTTGATCATGTTGTGATCATAGATGGCACCAAGACCTAAGCATCCGTGGGAAGGAGGACTGTCTCAACTAAGGAACAAGTGGCCTAGAACTTGAAGGGGCCAACAAGAACAACCTTAGGAGTAGGTAGCTAAGACTCATGCAATGGGACCTCTTGAAGAGAAAATTGAAGTGGAATCTATCTAATAGATTCCCCAAGATGAAAGAGAGCAATCCCACTAGGATGAGGCACTAAGGCCAAGGCCAAGCCTTGAGGTCACATTGATGAATGCCTACCTTAGGCAAATTCAACCTAGGGATATCAAACATTTAGTATAGTTTGCTAAATGCCTACCTTGAGGTTATGTTTTTAGCATTGTTTGCTATATATTTCATTAGCAAAGGCGAAGGTAAGCATAGAGATGACTTATGAAAGATGATTAGAACTTGTTTTAGCTTCAACCATGAGCCCAAAAAAGCAACCCACAAAGTTTACCATAGCTATGCTAGTGAACATTGGCCCTCTTGCTACATTGAGGGTATCTAATAATTTACACTTTTTGTTTGATTTTAATCATATTCATGGATTATCGTTTGGAGTATAATAAAAAATAAGGTTAGAGATTAGGCTTTTCCTTATCTACTATTCCTATTTTAATTAATAAACATTGAACCAATGATAATCCTTTATTCATGATTTACAAATATTATTTTATTTTGGGCCAAGAAATGCAAGAAATCATTGCAACAAAATCCAAAGTGTCTTGGGGAAATTATTTTGTGCTAACATTTTTAGATATTTGTTTAGAAAGTGGTGACATTGTCTAGGACACTATTCGCCACTTGAAACATATATGTGACTCCAAAAAGAAATCTGCATACCTTCAACTATCGTTGATGCATCATCTAACTAGACACTTGAACGTTAAGGTATTCTAGTCCAGTAGCTAAAATACTTATATGACTAGAGAAAAGAAAAATATTAATTACTGTTATCAATTTTAGTAGTAACTATCATGCTTGTTTTTGCTATTAGACAACACTTTCATGCTAGGGAAGAGCATGTAAATATGTCTCCTTAGTAATCTCTAATGTTGTTGAACTAGCAAAGAAAATATGCCTAAGTTCCTACATAGTCACAAACTTTAGAATCTTTGTTGCATTGGCTCCATCTGTAAGTTATGTTTTAAGTGTCATTTGTCAATCGTACCCTTTATTGTTTATGGTATTTATGTAAACAATCATTAGCTCTTGAAAAAAAATTTAATTTGTGTTGGATGGACTTGGGTCTCTTACAGGCTTTAACAATCTACATTACAAGTTACGTGGGATATTAAGGATAGGCAAATTACAATAAAATTAAGAAAATAATTTAACATATCATCCCTAATTAATATAATTTAATAGTTTCATTGTAAGGATATATGAATTAGTTTGATTTAAAATTTAGTCCATAGGCAATTTTATGTCATTTCATTTATATTTTTACATGATTTACATTGGTAAACACATCTTATGATATTTTAACCTCAAATTTAGTGACAAAAGCATGTTTAATTATGTAGTTTTGCAACTTGTAAGCTACTCTGATTTCAAATGTGATATTCCTGAATTAAAGGGTGATTATTATGAGGTGTAGAAGGAAAGAATTCTTCTTCATTTAGGTTGGATGGACATTGATTATGCTATCCATAAGGATGAAGCAGCTACTGTTACAACAACCAGCTATCCAAATGATATTGGTAATTATGAAAAATGGGAGTGATCTAATCGTCTCTGTGTCATGTTCATAAAAACCAAGATCTCAGCTAGTATGCATGGTTCAGTGGACTAGTATGATAATGTTCACATTTTGTTAAAGGAAATTGATGAATAATTTGAGTCATCAAACAAAGCATTGGCTAGCACCTTAATAATGAAGTTCTCATCCATGAAGATCACCAAATTTCTTGGTGTAAGTGAGCACATCATGCAAATGAGAGATATAGTGACTCAACTCAAAACACTTGAGGTTGAGATGTTAGAATCTTTCCTTGTGCACTACATCTTAAATACATTTCCACTTTAGTATAGACTCTTTAAGATTTCTTATAACACACATAGGGATAAATGGTCAATCAATGAACTAATGATCATGTATGTGCAAGAAGAGGATAGACTTGCAATGGAAGTGAAAGCAAGTGTGTGTCTGGTCACACAAGAAAAGAGTAAAGAAAAAGCCAAAGGCAAGTGGAAGATCAAATTGCTTGCACAAGTTGATATTAAGAAGGAATCGAGATACTTTTTTTGCAAAAATAAAGGGAACATAAAGAAGTATTATCCTAATATCATAAATGGCTTGAAAACAAAGGTTCCCAACTCTTGCTTATTTTTTTCTAATCTAATATGGTTGATGTTGGCCATGACACATGGTGGATTGACTCTGGTTCTACAATCCATGTTACCAATTCCTTGCAAGGGGTGCAAAACCTAAGGAAGCTAGTGGAAAGTGAGTCTTGCATCTATTTAGGCAACAAGATGCACTCACATGTGGAGGCAATCAGAACATGCAAATTAGTTTTAAGTAGTGGTTTTGTTTTAGTGTTGGGAAAGACATTTTATATTCCAAGTTTTTCAAAAAATTTAATTTTTGTTTCAAGGCTTGTATCATTGGGATTTTGCTTTAATTTTCAAATACTATATTTAGTCTCTATTATAGAGCTAAACTTATTGGAAATGCTACATTGATAGATGGTCTTTTCAACATTAATTTACAAAAGAAAACTTCTTAAACTTCTATGCATGTTCATGTTGGCATTAAGAGATGTGTTATGAATGACGAATCCTCTATGTTGTGGCATCGTAGATTAGGACATATCTCTATTGAGAGAATAAAGAGATTAGTAAATGATGGAGTACTTAGTACTATAGATTTTACTAACTTTGACGCTTGTGTGAACTACATAAAAGGAAAGCAAACCAATATGTCAAAGAAGGTGCCAAGAGGAGTTTAGACATTTTAGAGATCATACATATAGAGATTTGTAGTCCAAATATGAATGTGTATGCTCAAACGTATTTCATTACCTTTATTAATGATTACTCATGATATATGTATTTCTACCTACTTCATAACAAGAGCAAAGCTTTACATGCCTTTAAGGTGTTTAAGGTTGAAGTAGAGAAGTAATGTAGTAAGAAAATAAAGTTAGTGAGATCTGATAGAGATGGTGAATACTATGGTAGATATACTGATGATGGAAAAGCACCTAGTCCATTTGCTAAGTTTCTTCAAGAACATGGAATTGTTGCCTAGTACACTATGTTTGGTTCTCCAGACTAGAATGGTGTAGCAAAAAGAAGAAACTATACATGGTGTAGAGTATGCTTAGCACCTCCAAGCTTCCTAAGTCCTTGTGGATTGAAGCTCTCAAGACAACGGTGTATATAGTAAATCAAGTTCAAACCAAGGCTATCTCAAAGACACCATTTGAAGTATGGAAAGATTAGAAACCAAGTTTACGACATATACACATTTTGGAATGCCCGTATGAAGTAAGAGTCTATAATCCACAAGAAAAAAAGCTAGACCCAAGGACCATAAGTGGCTATTTTGTTGGACATGCTGAATGGTCTAAGGGATATAGATTTTATTGCCCATCACATACTACTAGGTTTGTAGAATCAAAGAATGCTAAATTTTTTGAGAATGACTTAATTAGTAGGAGCATTAGATCTTGGAACATTGTTCCTGAGATAGATCATATAGATGCTCAACCCACTACTTTAAATGATAGAATGATTGTTGTGCACAATACGCCTAGAACAAAAATGCATAATGAACAACAATCAATCATTGAAGTTCCACAAACTACTGATCAAGAAATAGTAAATCTAGCTAAACAACAAATACCAAAACCTATTGAACAACCTATTGAATATCATGATCCTTGAGAGAATGATGAGCCAACATTAAGAAGATCTATGAGAGTAAAGTGATGAGTAATTCCTAGTGACTATATTGTGTATCTATAGGAGTCTAACTACAACATGGAAGTTGAAAATGATCTCGAAACATTTTCATAAGACATGAGTTGTAAAGAATCTAACTTGTGGTATGATGCCATGAAAGACAAGATCAACTCTATTTCATCTAATGAAGTATGAGATCTTGTAAAGTTACTTAATGGTGTAAAAGCCATTGGATGCAAACGGGTCTTCAAGACTAAGAAAGACTCATTGGGAAACGTTAAAAGATATAAGGCCAGACTTGTTGCTAAAGGGTTCATTCAAAAAGAGGGAATAGATTAGAAGAAGACATTTTCTCCTGTATCTACTAAGGACTCCTTTCATGTTATTGCATTGGTTTCCCATTTTCATCTTGAATTACATTAAATGGATATGGAAATAACATTCCTTAATGGTGATCCAGAGGAAGAGGTTTATATGAAACAACTTGAAGGATTTTCCTTTAGTGATGGTGAACAATTGGTATGCAAGCTCAAGAAATTCATATATGGATTGAAATAGGCTTCTAGTCAATGGAACTTAAAATTCCATGATATCATCACTTCATTTGGTTTTGAAGAAAACATCATGGATCAATGTATTTACCAAAAGGTCAGTAGGAGAAAAATTTGTTTCCTTGTTCTATATGTGGATGATATCCTTCTTGCAACTAATAATAGTGGATTTCTATATGAGATGAAACATTTTCTCTCTCATAATTTTGACATGAAGGATATGGGTGAGGCATCTTATGTCATTGGCATTCAAATCCATAGGGATAGATCTAGATGTACTCTAGGACTATCGCAAGAAACCTCTATCAATAAAGTTTTAGAGAGGTTTCAGATGAAAGATTGTTCACCAAGTATAGCACCCATTGTGAAGGGCGATAGGTTTAATTTGAACCAGTGCCCTAGGAATGATTTAAAGAAAAGTCAGATGAGAAACATTATGTATGCTTTAACTGTTGGAATCCTTATGTATGCTTAGGTCTACATAAGACCTAACATTGCATTTTCTGTGGGAATTTTGAGCAAATATCAAAGTAATCTAGGTATTGACCACTAGAGGGCTACAAAGAAATTGATGAAGTACCTTCAAGATACAAAAGATTACATGCTTATGTATAAATGAACTAACTCCTTAGAGGTGACTAGCTACTCCAATTTAGACTTTGCTAATTATGTTGATTCATAGAAATCAACATCTAGTTATGTTTTTATGCTAGCTAGAGGAGCTATATCCTGGAGGAGTGGAAAGTAAAATTTGGTTGCTACTTTCACCATGAAGGCATAGTTTGTTTCTTATTTTGAGGCTACTTCACATGGTATGTGGCTAAAGAGGTTCATATTAGGGCTTAGAATTTTGGATTCTATATGTAGGCCATTAATAATTTTTTGTGACAATTCAATTACTAAGAATAATAACAGTGGTAGTCAAAGTAAACACATCGACATCAATACTTAGCCATAAGGGAATGCATTAAGGAAAAGAAAAGTGGTCATTGAGCATATAAGCACTAAATTGATAATAGCTAATCCTTTGACAAAAGGAATGCCACCAAATTCATCTAAGGATCATGTAGTTTAGATGAGACTTAGTTCCATAATGTAATTTTTTGTATGTACAACTTTATAGTCTTAATGAATCTCTTATTTAGTTGTGTTATTTTCTCATATGGCTTGTGCATATATTTATGAGAGAAAATTCACATATGGCAGGACCTAGAATGAACATTGATTTATTCATAAAGCTAGTTACCATATAAGAATTATATTGAGAGATAATCCATTATAATACATGGAAGATAATACTTACATTAAGAGGAACTATCACCATGATTCATGCATTTATTTCTTGAACTCTAGACTTGATTAAATATGGAGACTAAGTGAAAGATTGTAGCATGCATTACTTACTAAGGCATTTTATGCATTAGTTAATGCATGAAGGTGGCCGCTATATCCACTAATACATTCTATGCATTAGTTAATGCATTAAGGTGGCCACCATATCCACTAACATGTTTTATATGTTAGTTAATGCATTAAGGTTGTCACCATATCCACTAACGCATCTTATGCTTTAGTTAATGCATCAAGGTGGCCACTATATCCACTAATACATTTTTATGAGTTAGTTAATGCATCAAGGTGGTCTCCATATCTAGTAATGCATTTTTTATACTTTGCCATTAGGTCTCTTATGGTAACCAATTCCATGGCCTATAAATTTGTTCTTGATGGGAGAAAAAAGGCATCAGAAATCACAATAGGATTGTAGTTCTGGTCCCCTTCATAGATACTTAGAAGTTGCATACACCATCATTGCAGAGAGCCAGTGTGAAAGAAGAATCCAAACACCAAGTTTAATCTAAGGCATCAATGGCTAGAGGCTAGTTCCATTTGCTTCGACATTATGCAATTCTAGTTATTTATGCATGTGAATTTCTTGTGCCATTTGCTTCTACATTGTGCATTTATGGTTTTCTATGCATGTGAATTTCTTGTGCAATTTACTTCAGCATTGTGCATTTCCAATTATTTATGCATGTAAATTTCTTGTGCAATCCACGAATTTTGTTTTAAATATTTTAAAACATAGAAGATTTTAAGTTTCTTTATATTCAAGTTTCTATTCTCCTCATACATTAGTGCGTGAGCTAATTGCACAAGTGATCAGCACTCTTATTGGTTCTAAGTGGTTGTAAGATTAGCCTCTACCTTGGAATTTCATAATTGGACTTTCTTCTCTGAATTTATAGTTTTGCATTTTACTCTCTTAGTAAATATGCTTTATCAGTTTTCTATTAGAAGTCAAATCCTTTCATTATTATTAATATTCTATTATTCTTATTGTTGAGTTAAGAAATTATTGTTTGGTAGTGCAACCTTTACTCATATTTACATTTACCAATTTCAAAAATAAAAAAGGGAAACAAAGAAAATACATGATAACTTTTTGTTAACTCAAGATTCTCCATCTTGATATTTGATGTAAATAGGCAACTTCTTCTTTGAAAAGATAATGAGCTAACCACTTGAGCCACTTATCAATAATATTTGATGGAAATATGCTTTTTTCTATTGTGATAAATTGGATTTTAGGCAATCAACTTGGTTACAAGCCTTTGTAACAACCATGTACTTTGCTTGATTGGTAGAAAATGTTACAATAGATTATAATTTTGACATCCAACTAATTGGACCTCTTGCAATAATAAAAATATAACTAATACTGAAGCTACTCTTTTCTAAGTCACTTTCATAATCATAATCAATCAAACTCACAACCTTATTGTTATAATAATAGCTGATACAAAACTTTTTAATGCCCTTTATGTATTGAAGCACCCATTTCATTGTATCCCAATGATCTTTACGAGGATTAATCATAAATCTACTCACTACTTTAATTGCAAATGATATTTTTGGTCTTGTTCATATTATGATATATATTAAACTTCCTATTATGTTTCCATAAGACACATGATATATATATGGCTTTTTTTCATTTGAACTAGAAAAAAATTAAGCTTGAAAAGAGTAATAAAATAGATACTTACTGATTTAGTATCACCTCAATAAAATAACTTAAAATTTTTAGTCAAATAAATTTTTTTTGTCATTGAATCCAATGGGGAAAAAACATAAGCTCATCCTACAAATTAAACAATTAAGTACCAATTCCTAAACAAAAATATAACTCATTCATTAAAGTTTCACTAAAAATTTATTAATCAAGTTTCATCTTACTTAGGTTTAAAGCATAAGTTACATCAAGAAAATTATTCAGATCTAGCACATACAATGTCTAAATGAAGATCTAACATTACAAACATAAATGAAAAATCATTTAACATAGTTAAAATAGCTTTTTCAACTTTTTTTAAGTCCATTATATTTGTTGCATTAATTCTTGGTTCCAACATCACCTAGCTACATTAGGCACATGTAGGCTTGAGTTCATAAGTCTTTAGTAGATAACCATGATTCTTCAGCCTCTTAAAATAGAGCACAAATAGGATAAGCTTCAAAGCTGCAAATGCAAGACTAGTATTATGGTATTTACCAAGCATGAAAATTCTTATGGTTTCTAATGTCACACTTAAGTTTCCTAGTTATCGTATTTAATTATCATTCAATGACTATTCATAGGTTTTTCAACTAAATACTAAGTTTACCATAAAGTGATAGTATCCAAGACTTGGTTGGGCCTCAACTCTAAGTTTTCCATCTTGGTTTTTTTGCCTCTTGTATCTTTCTCCATCTCAATGATTATCTTTGACTATAGCATCACCCTATAACAAGCCTAGCATTTAACGACATGCATCATCTATTTTCTCTAGCTTTTATTTCCCAAGATAGCTTGTTATGATGCCAACTTTGAAAACCACCACACGACACTACCAAAGAGTTTTGAATTAGCTATTAAAGAAAGGCAAAGTTAAGGTGGACTACGCCTCAACATTCACAATACTTGCAAGCACAATAGAGTCATGGTATATATTAGAAGATCATTAGAAAAATAGTGAGAATACCTAGGTAATGCATACATATAAAGACCTAGGATAAACACATATACATACACATGATACACCATCATACAACATGACTCTAGATACCATGATATCACATAAAGACTATACCTTAGCTATACACAACTAGTCCTAAACTTGCCTTTGTAGACTAGGGTGATGGCCTAAGCTAAAGAGGCAAAGTCTCTTCAATAAGCCTACGTATCTTTGTGATGAGATTCATAAGGAATCAAGGCCATATAATTCTTTGATGATGCCTTAGATAGCACAAAACCCATAAGGATCTCCAAACTTCTCTAGCCCTCATTTCGAGGTGAAACAATCTTTGATGCACTAATAAGGCATGTTTCCTATACTTTTCATAGCTTAAAATGAGCAACATCCTTGAAGCTTAAGTATTTTTTTGTATACTTTTCCAATTGTGAAGAGTACACTAGATATCAAGGGACATCAAACAACTAAAAGCTCTTTCGGTAGTTGTAGATAAGAAGGTCTAATAACTAAGGTTATTCAACCATAAAACATGTGTGCTAAATTCAACTCGACATCCAACAAAGACTTAGAGATTCATGCAATCAACACTAAAGAAGAAAAGGTTTATCCTTCTTATAAAAACTATATCAACCTTTCTACCTAAAGAAAAATTTACTCACTTCACCTGCAAGATGTTCCTCTACCTCTAGTAGCAATACCAAAGTGCAGAGTTGATCCTCTATGTCCAAGAGGAGACTTCTTAGTACCTTAAGAGAATCACTCCCTATGCCTAGTAGTAATCTACACTAGTATGTGTAGGGATCTTTGGGACTTTAGCATTACTATGGCATCATCCAACTCTTAAATTAAAGGGAGAGACATACTAATTCTTCATCCCTCAAAAATGGTCTATCTTAAATAATGATTAAAACTTATGGTAACTTTTAGCAACCGTTGCATTTCAATAATTAGCAACCACTTAAAAGAAGCAACACACCTCAACAATTCTCCCACTTGTTTACTATAAGGCATTATAGCTAGGAGTAATTGTTGCATTTTGCAATTTACCAATCCAAATTCTTTTCTATACAATTTGAACTTACCTATAGGAACTACCTTGGTAAACATATCTGTTGGATTGCACTTTGGTTATTGCAAGAGCTATGTACTTTCTTTAAATTTTGACTAAAGTCTTTGACCAGTTGTAGTAGCTAGACCGCTTCTTTGCTTACTTAAGAAGTTGCTACATACTCTACCTCTATTGTTGATAATTGATGAGTAGCAAGTAGACCCTATGCCCAACCATATGAATCACAAGCATTTATGCATGATCTAGTTGAATTTCAAGAACTTCTAGGTTTCTACATACATTGGTCTAAGAGGTGAATCAACTGTTGCAATCATTGTCTTCCCAGTTACACTTGTGAGTACAAGGGTATGATTAAGTGTAACTGAGGCATATGATTTTTATCATTTTTATCTTTTTATGTTCTAAGATGCCTAAGGATAAAGAATAATGAATAAAGGGATTTAATTTCTAAAGTAGTCTAACAACTAATTAACACTTAACTAATCCTAACATAAGCATTTGTTCCCACTTGTCATACACATCCTAAACATGTATAGTACTACTACGTTACCAAACATTCAGTGTTATTGGGATTACCAACCATTACACGTATGCTCAAAGTGGTTGTACTTATGTTTACTATTAAATTTATCTTAATTTATTACTCTAATTACTTAAAACATTAAAGGAAATTGCTTAAAATATTAAATTCTTAAAGAAATAATTAATCTAGTCCAAGTGCTACAAGGTTTGATCAGAAAGCTCATCTTTATTGCTGCACACATTGAAGTGCTTAGGTAAAACAATGCTCAAATAAAGATCCATACACTCTTTGACTCGTACTGTTGGTACTTAGAAAATATTCTAACTTTCAAATGAGAAAATTGTAAGAGCTTCACTAATACAATAAATGTAGAAAAAGATGCACATTTATAGGCAGAAACATGGTGCCCTATCAACAGGTACACATCAATGGGTCAAACCTTGCATCGATGGGATCAGGTCGACAAAGTTGCATTAATAGCATCCCGTTGATGAGGTCACGTTGATGTGGCCAAATCATGCGACTCATCAATAATGCAACATAGCTTTATCTCTTTCTAATTGACCTAACTACACTTGTATTTATTTTAAAAACATATCAACTTGTGGATTTTCAATGATCTAGATCACCTCCCCAATATGCATCCACAATGCCATGCAACCCAAAGGAATTATTCTCATAAAAAATAATAAAATTAACAATACCTGAAAGATACATAAGAATTCTTTTAATAGCCATCCAATGTTCCTTACTCGGATTAGATGCAAACCTACTTATAGCTCTCATTACATATGTAATATCAAGCCTAGTATAGACCATTGCATACATGAGGCTACCTACAACATTAGCATATGGGATTTTGTTCATTTCCTTCATCTCTTCATCTCTTTTAGGGCATTATTCCATTGATAATTTCATGCCCATAGATAATGGAGTTTTTACAGGCTTACAATCCTATATGTTAATTTTAAAAAAAAACTTTATTAACATATGCAAATTGACTAAGCCATAAATTTTAACCTCTTCTATCTCTTTTAATTTATATACCCAAGATTTTCCTTGTGGCACCAATGTCCTTCTTCTCAAACCCAAATGACAGCTAACATTTCAACTTAGTGATTTCTTACATGTTATTCCCTACTATCAACATATCGTTAAATACAATCGTAGTATCAAATAGGTTTGTAAATCTTTGTCTACATAAATACAAGAGTCATTATCAACCCTTACAAAAACCAAACCTTATCATGCGAGAATTAAATTTCTTATACCACATCTTAGAGGAGTGTTACATTCCATCCAAAGATAGTAGGTATGGTCATATGTTTATGATTTATACATTACGTGTGGAATCCCGATGGGTTGTCATGGATGAGTTAATGTATTTTATATGTTATGAGGCTTCGTCCTTATGTTATGATTATGATGTCTTTACATGCTTCACTAACATGATTATGTAGACTAGCCCTATGTGATGTGTTAGATAGGTAATATTGCTAGTAGGGGTGTTGGATTAGGATACAAGAGCACCTATCTTGTATGTCTTTATGCTTGATGTGAAATTTTGGTGTGTAGGTATTTATACTATAGCACTATGTTGCATGATGTTCGAGTGTGGTTTTGGCATGCAAATGTGTAGTGCATATGATAAGGATCTCATAGGTTCAAATAGATTTTGATTTGGAGTCCCGGTGTGTTTGTTACGCATGATTAAAGTTTATGGCATTAGTTGCGAAGGAAAAAAAATTAAGAATAGCTTATGAAAATTATTCATTAAAAAATAATAAATAATTCAAATGGAAAAAAGAAAAAAAGTAAACTCACATCACGTGAGAAAAGCACATCATTGGTTTTGTTTGTTTTATATAAAGTATAAAATGAAAGTAAAGTCTTATGTTTGTCTTTTTTTTCTCCACTGCCTCACCACCACTTGCCATAATAATTGGGTTTTTAGTTTCTATTTTTTTTCTATTTGTGTTAATAGAAATGAACAAGAGCCTATTCTTTCATTTTTTCTTTCTTCTCTCTTCTTGTGTTTCACATTTTTCTAAATTTCGAGCTTTGTGGACAGTTTTTGATTACTCTAAACCTAGATTTGGGATTGCTATGATCATATCTATGTGAGTGTAGAACTTGTTGAGAGTGAAATGAAGTCTTGCCAAACTTTTAAGAGTTTTCTACTTGTTTCGGCCTTTCTACCCCAACAATTTCAATTAGTGGGTTGTCTTTACCTTTTCACTATGTTTTTGTGCTGGATTAGTGTATCTGATTATACGATGTGGGCATGTGGGGTGAATAGCTCAAAGATTTGGCTTGGACATGTTATTTTTTCTACTTCCTAAAATTGGCCAATTTTGGTTATGAATGGTGTATTAATATATATGCGATGTATGGTATCATGTAGACTTGTAGAATATGATATGTAATGTTGATGAGACTCATATGATTAGAATATGATATTTGTGGGACCTATTGGGACATAAGCATTTTTGGGAGTTCCAATCCTTCTTGGTGGTAATTAAATATTATTTTATTACTCAAACTTTAAATGTGCATGAATTTTCTTTCAAAAGTTCAATTTAGGTAAAATTAGTGTCATTGGAATCATTTTGGGAAGTAATTTCTAATCATGAGATTAGTTTTCTATGTGGGCATATATCGTTTTGAAGGTTATTCTAGTGGTCATTTGTATGGAAGTACATGCCATTTGAGAAATATGGTATTATTTTGTCATATCGAGGTATTTATGTTGTTTTGTCAAATCGTAGTATTGTTTTCATGGCATGACTATAACTATTGTGTGTGGATATGTGTAGTTATGTTTATTTGGGTGTGTTGTGCTTATGACATTTGTTGGCTTAAGCTAGCTAAAATGTATACATGTCTTCATGACAATGTTTGTGATAGTCATTAGTGGGTGGTGCTAGCATGAGGGTGTGGACCAGTTGGTGATGAGGCACCCTGGAGGTAGTATGGATTAACCCCTACTATGATGCATTGTTAAGGCTCCTATCACAGGCCTCATCTTGAGAGTGGAAGAGCATAGGTATGTTTGTCCCTATAGCTAGTACATGGCATAGGTTTGTTCATCCCTATCACCAGTCCTCCAGAAGGCTAGTGGTTGTGGGTGATAGGTTGACAAACCCTAGCACCGGTTGGATAAATAAAAGACCTCCAGGTAATGGCTATTATGAGTACTCGTGGAAACATTTCACATGCTACACTGAGTGTAGATATGCTAGTGACCACATAGGCTATGTATATGATAGTATCAATCTGTGAGTCATATCATTGATAATATGTGTTTTGATTAGATTATGAGTGTGTGGATTATGAATTTTTTAATGGTATATCATGGGTATGATGACATGGACATGATAGATGATGTTAGACCACAACTTTATTTGTGATTGTATGATAGTACGTTAGCATTATGGGTGATATGATGTGTGTTGTTTTGAGCATGTGTGAGACTAATAGTTGTTGTAGGTTGCCTTGTACCCCACTCCTTTCCTCTAGTGCAGTACTTGTTGACCATCTAGTAGGAAAAGTGTAAAGGCTTTCCATTCAGTTGTGTACTAACTTTATTTAATTACAAGTCAAAGGCATAGGAGCCTAGACGAGCATGGAGGGGGAGAGTAGAGGAGGAGAAATCTTCAATGCTTGGTTAATGTATGTTTTCATGTATAGTAGTATGGATTATGTATCATTGTATGAAACTCTCTATACTCTTAGTGTTTCTTTTTTGTATTTTAGCATAGCAGTGCATAGTTTGATTATGTAGAGACATGCATTTGTAGAAATTGAAATGTATGTTTAGTTTTTGGTGAGGTAGGAAATTTTTGTGCTATTTGACCTTTCTTAATATCATGTATTCTCCACATCATTGGCATTTTTTTTAGTTATCATGCTTTTGTTGTAAGATTACTTGATCCTATGCATCACCCTACCCTAGCTAGGGTAGGGTGTTATAAGGATTGTCTCAAACCATACAAGGATTTTAGCAAGTGATATACTATTGATGCGTAAATATGGGTCACACAGTGACATCCTCAGAAAACTCATTTTAAGAGACCATTGCCTAAGGCATCTCTCATATGTGTACAGAAACTTGGGAATAGTCTCAATTAGTGAAAGCAATGTGGTGTTTAACTTTTAAAATTATTGCTTCATTGTTATTAATGTGCAAAGGTAAGTACTTCATAAATATGAGTGAACTGAAAATAAACTAGAATGTATTGTAAACAAATGCATACAAAAAGAAATTCTAGTACTATGTAGAGATTAAAATAATAGATAATAAGATGATTTTAAAAAAAGTATTTTCATTAAACTTAAATAATATACAATAACATTTCTTATAGATAATGTTTGAAACCATACACTAACAATAAGGCAAGAGACAATCTAAAGAAGAACAAAATCACAACAAAGCCATTTAGCTCTAGATAGAGCTTTAGATCATTGCCACTAGATCTGTAGCCTGCTTGAGAAGTTTTCCAACCCATACCTCCAACCAATAAACCTCCTCCAATAGATCCTTGTGCAAGGCATATTGGACCACTAGTAAGCCAAAGAAGAACTACTTATTCAAGTATAACTCGTAGCTTAGATCCTCTTCAT
The DNA here is from genome assembly GCA_015680685.1 of Gnetum montanum. Taxonomy (NCBI): domain Eukaryota; kingdom Viridiplantae; phylum Streptophyta; class Gnetopsida; order Gnetales; family Gnetaceae; genus Gnetum; species Gnetum montanum. Next base: position 866,998 of record MNCI01012011.1, read on the forward strand.
CAACTTGAAGGGACAAAAACTAGTCCAAGAAACTAAGAGGAATGGTTCGAGAATCGCTAAAATGGGATTTTGGTCTTTTTCTCTAGGGTCTAACAACATCTCTAAGCTACGTACATTTGTGGTTTTAGGTAGAGAAAACTACAAAGGTGATCAACAAACCCCCCCCCCACCCTGGGACCACTTTCTTGCATCTGATTGTGGGAAAGGTTTTATTAGTTTTGATTCTCCCTCCCCTTCATCTGCTACTACCTCCCTTTCTACCCATTTCCTTCCCATTGAAACTTGCACATCAAACCTACAAAAGTGAAAGCCAAACCCCCATGAAAAAAAAATAGATAACATTAAATGTTATATATATATATATATATTATAATATGGTCCATGCCACACTAAATTCAATAGAGGGCATACGATGTTGCCAAGCTATTACAAAAACTGCTAGTTAACAAAGCATGCACAAGAACATCCAAGAGGACATGTTTTTATATTCTTTTTACATAAGGTAACAAAGCACACAAGTTGACTAGACATAGTAACATGACAAGGAAACCTATGCAAAGTCTAGAATAATAAAATAGCAACATGAAGCTAAAGTAGAAGGGCATAATAGGCTACAAGTAAAGTAAACCATGGAGCAAACAAACAAGATGAAGTAAGTAAGTAAATAAAGTAAAAGGAAGAGAGAGAGAGAGAGAGAGGGTAAAGGATTGCATGCCAATAATGCAGAGTAGAGTAGAGCAGTGACTTTAAGCTGAAGGTTGTATGCCAATTTCATGATGTAAGAATAAATGGCCCACTTTTCATAGGTATTAGTTAATTAAAGATCTATTATCTTGTAACAATTATTGTTACAGTTACAATAGTTTAACACTACTCTAGTTATGGAGCATTAATGCTTCTATGATGGAGGGAAGCACTAACACCACTCCATTCAAGGTTATTGGGGTTCCTTGCCTAGCCTATAAAATGTGATTTGCCTATGCCATCAAGGTAATTCAATCATATGCAAATAAGATCCAATTCAATTGTAGCAACAACAGGAATAAGTAAGAAGATCTTCAATAAAGCTCACTTTGAGCATAGTTCAACCTGTGAAGACTATTGAACTATATGTTAGGTTTACAAAGCTTTTAAGATTCTATTGTGCTATTTTTTGTTACAATCCATAAAGTCATAACAGCTTTAGTGCTCTCTTCTAGCTATTATGTTTCAATTTTACTTCTACAAATTCTTATCGATGAATGAAAGTATTTTATTTCTACAAAGTTATTTCTTGTCCATTTATAAAATTATATTTTGTTTTATCTACTATTAATGGGCTAGATCCTTAAATATTTGAGCAATATAGAAATCCCTATTACTTTGGCTTCCCTCTAGTTAATAGGAAGATCTTGGAATAAATTTTTAACATTTAGTATCAGAGCAAGGTTTGAGATTTCTACTTTACCCAATTTTTGGAATTTCTTTCTATAAACTAATATTGAAGAAATGGTATCTCAGTAGAAAGCCATGGTTTAAGATGGTGACAGTTCAAGAGATAATGCCATCAATCATTGTTGGAAGGCTATCTTAAGAGCATAATCGTAGTGGGCATAGGAGTCATAGCTGCATCATTTTGTGCAGGAAGTTAGCAAAATGATCTTAGCTTTTCTTCTCATGTTTTTTTAATTTTCCTTGAAAATACTCTTTGCCCATCTTAATATACAAAATGTTGTGGTTGTTCAATATTTTTGGGCCACATCATATTTGAAATTCTGTTGGTGCTCTTATTCATCTGTTTCTAGGAGAGTTTCTTTTTGGTGTAAACATGGCTTTTTCCAGCCATAACTTTGTTAGTTGGATTGTAACTCTTATTAGAATTTAACATTTGTTAAATATTTCAAATGATTAATAGCCTATATGATTGCTCATTTTTGGGACAATGTAATATAACTATTTTTATGTCATGTTATTAATGGCCTATAGGTTGCTCAAGGCCTATAGGTTCCATGATGTAAGAATTTAACTTTCTCCTTCTTCTTGTCTCCATCATTTACATTGGGTTTGTCTAGACAAAACCACTTTGAATTCATAGGCTTCTAATCAAACCTTCTCTCAAGTAGAGAAAGAGCAATAGTGGTCTTGCCTCATTTTCCACAGTCAACAACAACAAACAATAGATCCTCATTCCATAGAGGATTAAAGCTACTCCTGCCATGAGTAGGACTTATCCTAAGAAACTAGCTGCCTAGCTACAATTTGACACTGAGTTGCAGAAGAAGTCCACTTCTAGCCTTATGACATACCACAGTTTTGGGGGCAAGTACACCTTGGACTTTATATTGATGAACCCTTCACTATTCACAATAGCAACATCAAAATGCCAAGCTTTAGGAAATGCTTCATTATCTTGAGAACACATCCAAATAGATAGCATGAGCTCTTCCTTGACCTTAGTCTCTCCCTTGTTGTCCTCAAGCTTGTACCATTGGTGAGCTAGAGGACTATCAAGAGGAACTCTTGTGGTACCTCAACTAAATCAAACATGATAGTTCCCACAAAATCATCCTTTTCAACTATCTTATCCTTGACAAAAACCTCTAGCAAAGAAGTTTGCAATATCTCCTTGGAAAATGCAAACACCTGGTTCCACTCAAGATCATTCTTCTTCTCAACAATCTTGGTGATGCCCTTGTAGTTGCAAGGCCTGACTTCTCTATAGTCATTGCAACTCGTACTAGGGTCCTTAGTTGTAGGAAAATCCCTGGCCTTGACAACCCTGACATAGAGATATAGCATTTGCTCCGCCAAATCATAGGCACTAAAAGACTTATCTCTAGAACCCAGATGGGGATTGGTTTCCTTCAAAGAGAAAGAATCCATAGGAGTAGCAAAAGTGGAGGCTACTATTGCCACTACATGCACTAGGATGCTCTTGGGTTTTGCTCCTTTTTTGAGCAACAACTACAACTTTGCTTGGCTGCTATTGCTAAGAATATTCATGGTTTTGGTGACTCATTTTGAATTGGAGCTTCATCAAATAGATGTGAAAAAATGATTATTTTTTTAAGGATTTATATCAAGATAGTCACTTAACTTTGCAAGTTAGATAAACAAAAACAAGTCTTCCAACAATGGTATATAAAGTTCCATAATATTATGATACTTTAAGAATAGTGGGAGTAAATTATTTTCTTAATCTTATACATAAGTAACCTTATACTTACAAGTAGTGACTTGGGCTTATTCCTTTCTCAAAATGTTTAAGACAAAGGATAGCTTACCCTCTTGAAAGGGGATGAAGATCCTTGTATAGCAATGCCCATGGAATTCCTTAAAGATAGAATTTAATACATGTGATAAAGTTATTTCACAAGCATGATGGTTAAAGAATGGTATCTTTGGTCTAAAAGTCATTAGATCTATAGTAAGGCAAAAAAGGAATTATTATGGTAACTTTAACTGCAGTTTTATCTTGTGATAAGAGTGGTGAAAGTGTAAGTTATAAAAAACATATCGATATAAAGTACCTTGCTGTTAAAGATAGAAATAAAGAAGCATGAGGTTGATGTTTAGCAAATTAGTACAAAGCTACTTATTTTGATCCATGACTAAAGCATTGCCAACAAAATGACATACAAATCATGTGGATTATATAAAACTTGTTTAATCCATATATAGTTTGCTTCTTACTCTTATATATACACCACTTAAGAAGTTTTGGATAATAAATGGCATATTTGAAGTGCACATAAAGTTTATGCCATATCCATTGGAATAAATAAAGTAGGACCCACTCAAAATGATTTATCAAACATCATTCGTAAAGAAATAGCTCATAAAGAGTTCAGTTAAGGAGTGTCATGCATTGTAATACATGAAAGGAAATATTCAAACTTGTGGATATGTTCGTCATGATTCATGTATCAAGATTGTTTATTTGATATAGTTGTAAACATACAATGTTGATAATGTGGGCCAAGTGTAAGAATGTAAGAATAAATGGCTAACTTTTCATAGGTATTGGTTAATTAAAGATCTGTTATCTCATAACAATTATCATTGCAGTTATGGTAGTTTAACACTACTCTAGTTATGTAGCAGTAATGCTTCTATAATAGAGGGAAGCACTAATGTCACTCCATTTAAGGTTATTGGGGTCCCTTGCCTAGCCTATAAAATGTGATTTGCCTATGACATCAAGGCAATTGAATCAGATGCAAATAAGATCCAATTCAATTGCAGCAACAACAGGATAGGTAAGAAGATCTTCAATAAAGCTCACTCTTAGCATAGTTCAACTTGTGAAGGCTATTCAACTGTATTTTGCATTTATAGAGCTTTTAAGATTCCACTAAGCTATTTTCTTTTACGATCCATAAAGTCTTAACAACTTTAGTGCTCTCTTCCAATTATTATGTTTCAGTTTTACCTCTGCAAATTTTTATTAGTGGATGAAAGTATTTTATTTTTACAAAGTTATTTCGTATCCATTCATAAAATTATATTTTGTTTTATCTACTATTAATGGGTTAGATCTTTGAATATTTAAGCAATATAGAAATCACTACTACTTTGGTGGCTTACCTCCGGTTAACAAGAAGATCCTGGAATAAATTTTTAACACACAAAGCTCTTGAAGAGGTCCACTTTGTGATTTCTCAAGTAGAATTTGCTCATTCCAGTAGCGTCAATCATTTCCAAAATATGTGTCAAGTAATGGCATATGAACTTCCTTTACATGTCCACCTAGGCATTATCATTGAACAAAATCATTGACATTATGTCTTCACTCAGCATCATTTTCCCACGTGTGGCTATGAAGTGCACCTCTACTATATAGCAGAGATGTGTGAGTACGGCAGAGACAGAACTATTTGCGTTGTGGCCTCTACTATACATGATTTTGTTGGTATTAGGATTCCATGCCTTATATCCTTTTACACCATGGCTGTATCCAAGAAAAATACGTTTATTAGATTTATAATCCAATTTGGATCTTACGCACATGACAATAAGCTATACTTCTAAATATTTTCAAATGATTACTGGACCATGTCTTTTGTGGGATTCTGCCATCTAGTAATAATGAGGGCATTCTATTAATTAAGTAGCAAGCTATCATCATAGCTTCTGCTAAAAATTTCTTTTCAAGACCAACATCACTAAGCATACATCAAGCTCGTTTGAAGAGCATTCTATTCATCTGTTTGGCAACTTCATTTTTCTCTAGAGTGCCTAGAATGCTCATTTTTTAAAAAATATCTTTTGTTTTACAAAATCTTTTAAATTCATTTGAACAGAATTCCCCACCATTATTTATTCTGAGGGCTTTAATTCTTTTGTTAGATTGGTTCTTAATAAGAGCTTTATATTTCATGAATTTATCAAAGACTTCATATTTGAATTTCAGGAAGTAAATCCATATTTTCTTGGAATAATCATCGATGAAAGAGACATAATGTTTGAAATTGGCAAGTGAAGTTATTGAAATAGGACCAAACACATCACAGTGAACAAGATCCAATGTATTTTTAGCTCTTTGAGTATTTGCAGGAAAACTCAAACGATGTCGTTTTTCATTCAAGCAATGTTCACAAAGAGGTAAATGTTCTTGGGCATTACTTTTCTTTATACCTTTTTCTTAAAGAATCCAGATGAAAGTTTCTCTGACATGCCCAAGTCTTCTACGCCATATAATCATGGTGAAATTCTCTTTTAGTGCATAAAAGACTTCAGCTTTATTAACCTCTGGAATACCATCTAGCTGGTATAGTCTCCCACTTCCTTCTCTGTATCCTGGCTATGATGGATTTTCCCTAAAAAATTCTACATCACTTATTTCCAAATATACAAGCAAGTGAAAATCATAAAAATTAGCCACAAATAATAAGTTTTTGGTGAGATTAGGGATATGATATACTTTGGGAATTATAATTATTCTACCATTATAGAACAACTTTACCATAGCCCTTAACAGTACATGTTTCATCATTCTCAAGAAAAATAGGAGCAAACATAGCTTCATGGTATTCAGAAAACCATTCTCTTCTAGGTGTAAAGCTATATGAAGTATCTAAATTAATATACTAGTAATTACAACTAGAGTTGCCTTCAGTTGTGACTGCATACAGGTCTACTATATCTTCACCAACATTTAACTAATTCTAGTCTTTAGCGTTCATGCTCCCTAATTTAATTCCAAAGATGCATACATCTTATTTCTTGTCAACTAGTAAATCTGCCATCTTGAGCTTCCAAAGATTACAGTTGTTGCCATTGAACATTTCTATTTCTTCAATGTACTTAGCACCACTTACCATTTTAATGCACTTAATGAGATAAGAACCCTAGTAATCAGATCAACCTAGCTATGATACCAATTTGTTAATTTACACCTTGATTAAGCAAGATAATAAAGCAATAGCAAGCAATGGAAAGACATGTACCCATAACACAAGAAATTATCTTGGGGAAAACATATGAAAACCCCAGCAATGGCTTCAACTCATAGCAAACCTTATTTCTAACCAAGCTTTACAAGAGAGGAGAACACATTCAATGGCAAAGTGCCTTAAACTATTGATGTCTTGCTCACTCTCTCCCTTGGCCACTTATTCAATAGTTTTTGCTTACATGCCTTACATTTCCATATGTCATGCCATTGTCACTTCCCCATCCTCTCACCCATCACTTATATAGTGATTTACATGCTAAACAAGGATGGTAATAATAATTAAATAATAGAATTATAGAGTTGCATATAGTGGTTATGTATGATAGGTTAGCTACCAATAATGATTACAACTTGCTGTTACATTTTAATAACTAAGAGTTACTTAAAATAAGCAACATACCTTAATAAATTTTGTATTGGCTATATGTATGGGGACTACATATAGTTATCTAATTTTGATTCTCACATCCCTCAATACCTGTCTTTATTTATAACTATAGTGATATAGACTACTTGTTTTTGACAATGAGGTGTTGGCTTAGTGGTATAGGTCTTGGCCTTGTAACCCCAGGCACAAGTTCAATTCTACTAAGTAGCACTAAGTTATAAACTTCTATAAATCTTGGGGTGTACTTATGTTTCAATTATTTCCAGTTCCAACACCCCCAAAAAAAAAATTTCTCAATGTGATGGTGTAAACAAATTTCAAAATAAATAATGTTGTAAACATTCATAATAGGTCATGGATTCAATATCAACCTTTATTTATAATAAAGGTGGTTAACATGTACCTTCTTGTATGCCTAGATAGGTTTAATTCAGTATGTTGTAGGTATCTGCAATAAAATAACAATGAGGTGTTACCTTAGTCGTACATGGCTTGGCAACCCTAGGTCATAGAATCAATTCTACTAGATAACACTAAGTTATAAATTTGTATAAATCTTAGGCTATACCTATGTTTCACTTATTTCAGGGTCTAATACCCCACATTTAGTAAAATATTGCTTTTGCAAAGTTTCAAATTACAAAGACAATCCTTATGAAACGTTATAATAAGGAATTTGAAGAAAATACCAATAACCTTGAGCTGTATGTTTTTCAAATGTTGCGTTTGGGATAACATGAGGGGTCGAATTGGTTTCCAATTTTTCAATTAACTGTGTATCCGCTCTCGAGTATTTTTTTTTTTTTCAATCGTATAAGCCGTAAGGCATGTAAAATTAATATATTTATTTACATGTATTCATGGGACGTATCACCTACATATATTCATGGGACGTGTCACCGGCGTTGCCTGCTTCATTTCAAAAAATGGGCTTGCATCTCTTTAAGTTTCCGATTCACGTAGTTAGGCCATTGGATGATTTTGGTGGATAACTGATGCGATGAAAACCACTCATTGGTTCATTTGCTGAATAAGTGGCAAAATGAAAACCATTCGTAAAATGATGATGTGGTAGATTGAGTATTTATTAAGCATCATCTATAATTATTTTATAATTTTCATTCATTATAGGCTTTGAATTTTCTTATCCAAGTGTTGCTACGCTCGATTACGGAAACGTTAATCACTTATTTATTGTAACTCTTCATGGCATGGGATTCAAACATCATGTATCATTCCCATGTAAACTTTGTTGATAAGCTAGATACTATAATAAGATACTATTACACTAACACCTAATCTTGGACACTAATTTTTTATTTTCAAGTTGATTAAGTGATGATCATAGAACTTTAATGAGACAAGATGGCTTTCCTTTCCTAGATAATTAGCTAATAATTTTAGGGTTTTTTTCCAAGAAGGTTTATAAAATTTAGGATACAGTAATGTGATGATGATGGAATTTAATTTGGGACACAATAACTTGATGATGATGGGACTTAATTTGGGACATAATGACTGTAATGTGTTTTTGACAATGTCGCACTTAAATAGTATGTCTTTACATTTAGGACAATGCAAGCTTGATGATGATGGAACTTAATATCACATTTTGACAATATCACACTCAAACAGGATGTGGGACAATGTGTTTTTGATAATATCACACTTAAATAGGATGTGGGACAATGCAAGCTTTGGAAGTTGGGATGTAGACTATAGGAGTCTTGCGGTTGCAAGTAGCTATTAATGCACAAGTTTCAGGATTCTTTCTAGAAAATGTTTCTAATCCATAACTTGCCGCTACTAAGGTCAACATCAATAACAAGGAGGGTAGCGAGTTACCGTGATAATTATGGCATCTCTACTTCAGACTCAAAAAAATGAAAAAAGTAGGAGACCTTGAATCTTATCACCTCGCACAAGTGTCAAAATTCCTTCCACACAATGCTAAATATCACCCTGCAGTGGGAGATAGAGAAATAATGATGGCCAGTATGGCACCACGTTTAAAGCTAGGGGAGCTTTTTCTACCAATTTTTGTCGTAATCCATAATTCAGCGTTCATAAGTGAAATGTTGGATGGCAGTGAATTAAAGACTGCAAGTTACGTAAACGTCTGTTGGTAGAGAATTAAAGGTTGCAATTATGAGATCGCTATGGCTGGATTCAAGAGTGTGAAAATACCAGAAGAGCTCCTTGCATCTATCGGATCCCACAAGTTCTAGAATTCTTTATGTAGCTAATACTGATTGCCGACATTTCTGAGGATACATAACAGAGGCAACAGTGAGGTAAACGTCAACGTTGCAGTGCGTGGCAGAGAATTAAAGAAGGCCATTATGGCCTCTCCGCTTCACATTCAAAGCGATGGAAAAAAGATTTGCATGAAAATAAGATTTGCTGGCAACAATAATAAGGTTGCGATCCAATTCTTAACCAGAGGCATCTTGGAAATTGGGAATTTCAGACGTCTGACCATGAACATTAAAGTAGGAGGAGCAGGAGGAGGAGGAAAAGAAGAAGGCAAGCTTCTGAGCGTGCGTACTCGCGCGGAAGCACCTGATTCCAGTTGCAGAAAATACTGTGAAAGCAAGAATCAGAAAGAGAAAGTAGAAGAGGAAGAAGCAACTGATTCCAGTTGCAGAAATTACTGTGAAAACGAGAATCAGAAAGAGGAAGCGGAGGAGGACGAGGAGGAGGAGCCGATTAGCCCTAAAAATAGATGGCTTCTGTACACGCCCATCCGAACTGTGGTGGTTATCGAGACTAGTGATCGCGCTGATGCTGCTGAAGTACGAGAATTCTTGCTTGCCGTCTATCGCCATTTTCCGCGCCTGTCCTGCGTCGTGGTCGGTATTGTAATCTTTGTTTATTCATGCTTTTGACATGTTCTTGGGCTTTTTCTTTACATTTGAGTAGATTCTCTGATTCTCAGAGTGTCAACATCATGATAAACCTTTATTTTTGAATAAGAAAATCCCGTTCTATTCTGGCCACTTTGCAGTTTAGTGTAATCTCTGTTTATGTATGCTTTTGACATGTTCTTGGCTGTTTCACATTTCAGGAGCACATTGGACGATACCTATGGCGTTAACATGATGTTTTTTGTTGTTTTTTATAAGAAAATTTCGACGCATCTTGGTTATGTTACAGTTCATATTAATCTTTGTTTATGCATGCTTTTGACGTGTTATTGATTTTGTTTTTCACATTTCGAGAGTAACCGTAATGTAACATTTTTTACTGTTTCTTTTTTTAAAATCCTGGTTCTATTTTGGACACGTCAGTGTAATGCTTGTTTATACATGCTTTTGATATGCTCTTGGCTTTTTTAACATTTCAGTAGCAGATTCTCTTGTACCCAATTTTTTAGTTTTTAAACCAGAAAATTCTGTTTCTATCCTGGAGAAGTCGCAGTGCATTGTAAATTTGTAGTATTTGCTTATGCATGCTTTTGACATGTTCTTGGGTTTTTCTTACGTTTCAGTTGTAGATTCTCTGATACCTAAAGCGTTAACATGGTATTTTAAACTTTTTTGACAAGAAAATCCTGGTTATATTCTGACCACATTGCAATGTAAAGTTGGCTAACACTGTACTTTAGAACAGTTATAAAATAATGCTAGATCGGAAAGAGTACATCTTTTAAGATACATAATAAACAGAATACTATAAAAATTTTAAAGAAATATAACGATACGTGAATGTAATGCGAATCAATAATGTTTTGCTTTCTCTTACATATTAATCCAAACTAATTACAAATGCATGTCTCTAAAGTATTTTGTATATAATGAAAAAGTATCGCATGATGCAAAATGTCGATTATGGCAAGTCACCGTTATCGTCAAATGTTTCGCATACGATGAAACATGTTAGTGGAATAAGAACAATGTTTTTTTTTTTTTTTAACTACATCTATGAAAAGTCGCTCAAGCAATTAGTTTACTATTTCAAGCAATTAAATCTCCTGTATTTACAACGTGTAACGTGGATGTATCGTCAAAAAGAGTGCTCTCGTTAAAGCTGGAACCCAACCCTTCACATGACGTATGAAAGACGCTACAGAAGCACAAATGACGTTAGATCAAGCAGAGTTTGCGAAAATTGTACAACAGTTGACGGGAGTTTCGTGAACAGAGTTAGAAAAAGGATTAATACTCTGTATATATATTAAATAATTTATCTATTTTCATTAACTCATTAAAATAAGGAGACTAGGTTAGGAATCAGAAAAAAGAAGCCCTTTTAGGATTGCATATTTTTATTAGTGATGCGAGTGTAAAGCTTGTGTCAACCGAGTAAGATATGGATGCATCCCTAGAATTTCATAATCTCTTTTTAAAAAAGGTATATTCAAGGAATAGACCTTTTACATTTTTAGGACAGAAGCTTGTGTCAAAATTATTTAGCTTAAATGTAAGTGTGAACTAAATCATTGTAAAAGTAAAACCTTTCTTTAAAAAAACAAAGGATGTAATTTACCTTACTAAGCATCAATTGCTTATTGAGTGGCCAATAAAATGAAGTGTTAGCTTAGCAGTAGGACGCTTGATTTGATAGCTCTAACTTATGGGTTCCATTGTGATGGCAATGAATTATAAATTTTTAATTTGAATATATTTTTAAGAATAAATATTGTTTTAAAAAAAATCACATGGAAGATAAGACTTTGTAATAAGATTTTGTTGTATCATTGCAAACACTATACAAGGAGATTATCATTGATCTAAACAATAATGAATCAAACTTGTACCAACAGTTGAAATATACAAGTGAAATTCCTTGAGGATTTCATTATCCTCTACTCTCTTTGGCCTTTTCATTTATAAGTTGGAAATGACATACTAGAGTTTTAATTGTCTATGAGTTGTAGTCTTTCCAATTTGTTTACTCACTAATCCCTATAGTTTGTTAAATGCATATTCTTATATTTCTAGTATTTGGTAATAAAAATTGTGAGACTCTAAAAATCTAAAGTTGTGTTACTTGTACTTAAAGCTAGGCAATTCAAAATTATTGTAATAATATATTACCAACTAAACTTTTGTAATGGCAGTTTGGTTAACCCATTTTCTGTTTTCCTCAAAATCAATAAAGTATCATGTTTCTAAATCAATTATTCTAATTTCTTTATAATTTGAATCCCTGAAGGTTTAGATAGCCAATGATTTTTTTTAAACCTTATAATAGTAGATAAAAGATTCTAACATTGTTGATCTATGCTTTCTTATCTTTTTATTGTCATTAAAGCAGTACAAGATAGAAAATAATTTTATGTTATTCACATTCTTAGAGAGGATAACATTTTCAATATAGTTTACTCCTTATAGTGGTAAATTAAGCACACAATTTTACACTACTATAATCCCCTTTACCTAAGACTTTAATAAAAATACCTAAAATGCCTACTGAAATTCAATTTCTTACTTGTAAATAAATTATTCTGTATTTAACCCTCCTTCTGCTATACAAATATAATTTTTGGATGATTCAACAAGTAAAGCTCAATGGCATTTTTAGCTAGAATATTAAGTCCATTTGCATGAAAGGAAATTATTTTTTTTAAAAAAACAAACAAGCAACCAACAACAACCTAAGCAACTGCAATATTACCAGTATAGACTCTCGCAACAAACTTTTAAAAACACAGGGAAACCAAAGCGTCTTCACTGACAAATCATTGTTCTAAAGATTTCCGCTGTGGACATTGCAGAAAGAAGACAGGCAAGGCAACATAAGGCTATACAGAGAGCAGCTGAACATAGACAGGCACATGTTCTTCGCCGAGCTACCAGAGGAAGAGAAAGAGCAAGAAAAAGCAGTTGACGAGTACGTAGCCAAGCTAGAGACAACGGAGCTGGACCATTCAAAGCCACTGTGGGAATGGCACGTACTGAGCTGTGCAACCAAAACTGTGACACTGTTCAAATTACATCAGGCGCTGGCCGACGGCGTATCAGTACTGGCGTCTGTGTTTGCCGTGACTCGGAGCGCCGAAGATCCGTCCCGGATGCCGAAGCTGCCACGCATTGGAGTCTCACGATCTTCGCCGGCGACGACGCAGGGGCAGCAGCAGAAGAGCCTCCCCAGCGCCGAAAGTCTGCTGCTGCTGCTCCTGACGCCGATGATAGCAGTAGCAGATGTGCTTGATGTGGGGCTCCGGATGCTTGGCCTCCGTTGTGATACTGTGTTTCCCCGTGAACAGATCACAGCAATCACAGAAACACAGGCAGGGGACCACAGGAGGGTGTTACTCTCCCTCCCTGTCATCAAATCCATCAAAAATATGGCAGCAGCGGTACGTCCTAGGCTTGCATGTTAATACACTTAAAAAATGGGTTAAGTAGATTAAGATGTGGGAAATCTTTTACGGTATGTTTGATTGTTCAATTTAGAAGTTGAGGGCTTGTACGTTAGTTCACACAGATTAAGCTACGCAGAGAACTTTAGGGGATCTTTGATTGTTTAATTTAGAAGTTAGGCTTGATTTTAAGACATTGGTTTACACCTTACACACAAATTAAGATGTTCGGAAATCTTTTAGGACATGTTTGATTCCTCTATTCAAAAAGTTCCATCCGCATAAAAGTTCCATCCAAATACTCATAACTTTGGATCCTAATACCTTACACCTTTAGTAACTTAATCTTGAGTTTTAAAAATCTTTACATATATTTATAAAATGATTTTATTTAATTGACGTTTTTGAAATTTTTATACTTCTCTTTAAAATAATTTTTGAATACAGTTCAAACAAATTATGTTAAAAGAATTATGATAGATCTTAGCTTTCATGAAGAGTAAATCAAAGCCCAAGGCAAGTGAAAAGCTAAGATGTTCATTAGTCTTTACACGTGTGTGAACAAAACTTTAGGTGTAAAGTTAAAATACAATAGCTTAGAATTTTTCTTCAATGCATACATTACCAATTTTCAAAGGCACTACAAGCCCATGATATTGCACTACATTAGATTATTCCAAGGGATTTAAGTGGTTTCTTATTTGTAGTTGCAATGGTAACACATCATCTTGAATGGTAGCTTTTCATAGCTCTTTAGCGATAATATATAAGATCTCACATATTTTAACAACTATTAAATGTTGAAGAGATAACATAATTTACAAGATCTCAAAACCAATTAATAATATTATCTCTTGCATAGTATCCATAAAGACCAACTACCTTGTTGTCCATATTGTCTCAACTCTAACAATGAGGGGTTAGTGTAGTGGTAAGCCACTTGATTTGGAAGCTACAAGTCATTGGTTCAATTCTAGTGGTAAGCCTAGTTGAAAGAGTTTTTAATTATTTTAATTCTAGTTCATGCTAAGTAATAGATAAAAAATTCTCATTTCTCATTTCTCACTTAATTGTTAAAGAATTCCAAAATAGAATGATTTCTATATTTTAAAAAATTAATAATATCATAGTATTATAAGTTTATAATTGTGACTAGCAAATATAGAATAAAATATGCATTATACATAAAATCTTGTCATGGCATATCCAAGAATTTTCAAATACAATACAACATTTTACTTTTTCTATTTAAAATAAGTTGGATATTTTGGGAAGTTAAGGAAGGAGATCTTTACCACCAAACTTATCTCTCTATATTTTATTCCTAATACCAATATTTTTAATGATAACATATTGTCCTTTCTTTCTTTATCCTTTAAAAAAAACAAATAGCAATATTTTTATTTTTATTTTTTTAAGACTTAGAATTCAAACGTTGGAATTCAACCCACCACACTTAAATACGTATCACGAGTGAAATGTCATATTAACCTCAAATATCATAGAGGCTGTACTGCATTGTTTAACGAATATTCAACTTATCATTTGAACAATTGAACATATCACGTTGAAGACAGTTTTATAAAACAAAAAGCTAACAGAAATGAGATTTTATGCATAATATGGCGCAAAGTGTAAACCAAATGACTGAGTAGATTCCTAGTCAGTCAGGTTCCTTAGGTCTCCACCCAAGTTCTATGATATGGGTAATTTAAAAAGATTCCTGCTGTAACACGATTTTGAATCTAATTTTGAATCTTTTTTCATTGCAGACGGTTAATGACGTGATATGTGGAATTATTTTTCATGCTTTCAAGGGCTATCTGGAAATCCGAGATGCAGCGGGTGATAACGAGTTAATTGATTTACGTCGTTTGATCATGCAAATGTGATTCACGTATTCGCATAACACGAGCTTCTGCTTTTGCCATTATTTTCTGATTTGCTTTCTGCAGCTGAAGCGAAAATAAGCATAGAGATGGCTTACGAAAGACGATCCGAGCTCCTTTCAGCTTCAGCCATGATGCGAAAACGGAAACCCACAAAGTTTACAGCAGCTATTCCTTTGAACACCCGTGCCATGGCTGCACTGATGGTATCTAACTATCCAAATCTATTTTTTCTCATGATTTTATGGAAATTATATTTTGGTTCATCATTTAAAAAAAGTTTGCGTCATCTTCAAAGTGAAAGTGAATAACATACTTGTTGTGTGGTCAAGAGCCTTTGAGCCTTTGAGGATAAGATATATGTATATTTTTATTTATTTATTGGTGTGAGTATCTATTTGAGATAGGATTATAATGTTACAGGAAAAAACATATACTATTTATTTTTGTTGTTTCATTAGTGCTTGGTCAATTTGTAGAGTGTATTTTATTTTCTATGTACATGTAATATCTGTCCAATAGATGCTGTGGATCTTCAAACTTAATAAAGCTTTAGTTTCATTTGAATGATGGTAAGCTTTTTATTTTTCAAGTCTTCAAAGCTAAGGTTCCAGACTTGGCGCAGCCACTCCAAAAGAAGTTAGGCATTAATGTGGAACCTGCTTACTAGGATCACAACCGGTTTTGGGCATCTAAGTGATAATGCTTTACCCAACCCTATTATATTGAGATAAGGTTGAAAGGATGGTGACCTTTTCACCAGGGCCATTATGTTGAGACAAGGCTGAGAGAATGGTGACTTTTTAGCCAATTCCATATTGTTATGAATTCCATATTGTTATGACGAGGCTAGGATGATAGCTATAGCACTGACCCTGTATGTGTGATTGCCATTTAATCAACCTTATTTTGTTGAGACAAGGCTAAAATGATGATGACCTTTTAGCCAATCCTATTTTTGTTGAGATAAATCTACAATGATAGATTAAAAAAGTACTCTCCATTTTTTGTTACTCTTTACCCTAAAGAGTAACAAAAAAATATTGGATGGTCTTTTAGCGAACCTCATTTTATTAAGATAGGCTAAAATGATAATGATCCTTTAGCCAACCACATTTTATTCAAAGAAGGCAAGATGATAGATTAGACTCTCCTAACAGCAAAAATATTGTCATTTAACCGAGTTCATTTTCTTTCCTGAGATTTTGTCCTCTCCACCAATGGACAGAGTTTTAAAGAAAAGTCCTCTCTCGTCTCACCTTGCCTCCTCTAAACATTGATGAGTCATGATAGATGATAATTCATGACTTAACCTCAAATATTTTGTTGCAGGAAATGCAGGGAACCATTACAGAAAAATGCAAGGTATCCTGGGGAAATCATTTTGTAATTATATTTTTGGATATTTGTTTGGAAAGGGGTGATACCGTTTGGGAAGCCATTCGTAAGGTGAAACGTATAGTTGACACCAAAAAGAAATCTGCATACCTCCAGCTATCCTTGATGCATCATCTAACCAGATATCTAAACCTTAAGGTATTTTGGTTTAAAAAAATAATTGTTCTTTTGAAAAATGTGAAATATTGATTACAATAATTTTGGTAATAACTAATCATTTTGGAAATATTCTTGTTACTGACATTAGACCACAGCCTTGTGCTTCGAAAGAGCATTGGGTTCGGCCTCGGTGGGAGTCACCAATGTTCTTGGACCAACAGAGAAAATGAGCATGAATTCCACCACAATAACACAATTTAGATACACTACTGCACCGATTCCGCATGTGAGTTCTTTTTAATTGCTAATTATCATCTTGCAATTTCTTTTTAGATGCATTATGGTGATTTTTGTAAAATTGTGAATAAGCGCTGGTACTTTTAAGGAGAAAAAATTGTGTTCAATGGACTTGTGCGTCTGTCTCAGGCTTTGGAAATCAACCTTTCAAGTTACGTGGACGAGATGACTGTAAATGTGGTGGCATTCAGACCTTTTATAGATATCAACATTTTCTGCAAGTTTCTGCACGAGTCATTTGCTGAAGTTGCCTCTGCAGTCAAAACAGTAGATCCATAAGGACTGCCATTATAATCCACGAAGACGGTAAACTAATAATGGAGCCATATTTCTCGCTTAATACTTTTAAGCAATTATTGGGTCTTAGTTGAATATGTCTGGCTTTTCAACCGAAGGAATGTTGACATCTGGTTTTGAACTGGATATTTGAAATAATCATAAATTATGAATCCATGGTAATAAACAAAATTGTAGATTGTAGTTTAAATATGGAAGATTTCTTGATATTGCTTTTAATGTCGTGAATGCTTGAGTCTCTTTCCGTCCCTACCGATCTGCATTTGATTGGTCCGAGTGGCTTGTATGATTGATACGTGGAGGGAGATGGCTAATGCCATGCTCAATTTGCATAGATCTAGAAGGACGACAAAGATTGGGAATAAAAGTCCAAGGAAGGGCTTTCATTAATAGTTTCTGAAATCTGTAATTAATTGTGGAATTTGTCATTCGTTACGAGTAAAATCATATCGATCGCGTGAATATAATAGTATAGGATGATCACTTGGAGCCTAGGATAGAAGTAATATAATAGTATAGTGTCATTATGAATTTAATTCAATTTAAATAGGAATTGTGTATTACATTTAGAAATTGAAAAATATAAAGGAAAACACGTCATTACTTGAAGCCTAAGACAAGTAATAAATACCTCATTATTACTTCCAAAGCAAGTGTCTTACTACTAGGCTAATACCTCATTATTTTATTTAATAAATATATGAAAGAGATACTACTTAGTAGACCCAATTTTGTTGGGACAAAGCTAGAATGATGATGATGATATGAAAGAGCTATTACTACAATTACAATAGCATGTAAAATAACTTTTGATTTTCGATGCATAATAGGTCTACATTAAGGATTTGTGATTAGTTCATATTTGTCTACTATTATTTGAATAAAGTAATGAAATATATGATGATATCCCCTAGTGTATATAGTTGATGATATTGTGCTAGTAGATATATTTCAAGCAAATATTACAAATAAATTGTAAAATTGGAGATATCCTCTATAATCCAATAGCTTAAAAATTAGGAAAAGTAAAACAAAATCCATGGAATGTAATCTAAGTAAAAGTATGAACATTGATGAAATAGCACTAACAATTTAACACTAAAAAGTCTCAAAATGTAAGTAGTATCCCTATGTCTTTTAGTACACTAGCCTCTAGGAAGTGAATTTCTCTTAACAACCATTCATTGTCTTCCCAATTACACTTGTGATATCCAAAGGTATGGTTAAGTGTAATCGAGCCATATGATTTTTATTATTTTTATATTTTATGTTTTGGGTGCTTAAAATAAAGGATGGAAGTAATGAAGTAATTTAATTGCTAATTTAATCTAACTAACTAAACCTAACTAATCCTAACATAAGCATCTATTCCCACTCACTGCACACATTCTGAACACGTTTAGCACTAGTAGGTTACCAACGTTAAGCATTACTGGGATTACCAAGTGTCAAATGTATGCTTGAAGTGGTTGTACTTATGTGCTTAATTAATCACTACTTAATCAATCTTAGTTTAGTTGAGTTTAGCCTAATTAATTATTTAATTACTTAAAACCTTAAAGGAAATCGCATAGGATATTAAATGCATAAATAATTAATTAATCTATTTCAAAGTGTTGCAAGGTTTATCAAAAAGCTCATCTTTATTACCACACACACTAGTATGCTTAGGTACAATAGTGCTTGAATAAAGATTCGTACACTCTTAACTCCTACTATGGGCACTTAGAAAAATATTCTAACTTCTAAATGATAAAACTGCAAAAGCTTTGCTACAACTATGACAAGACATGCCATAAACACAGTGAGTGAGCACATACTTATAGGTGAACATAGTCACTACATCGACAGGGCCACATCAATACATCAAATCATGTGTTGATAGGGCTTAGTCAATGAGGCCTAGTCAACGTAGCCAATTCATGGTTCATCATACCCCCACAAATGAATAAAAGCTTGTTCTTGAGTTCTTTACAAATTTGGGAAGGTATGTAATTATTAACTGATGATAAACATAAACAAACACTAAGTGCCCAAATGTACAAATATACAATCATTACAAAATTTTTTGGTGTTTAGGACTCCAAAATTGAACACTAGGAAAACATTTGACAAACACATTCTCCTCTGATGGTGTGTAGATGATGGAGAAGATTAAATGGTCCTAGGTGGTGGAGGCTCTTGAGGTTCTAAGGGACCTTTTCCTGCTTCAGGCACACATGGTGGTTGAGGTAGTTATGACTACCCTACTACTATTACAACTTCTAGTGGAAGATGGAAAGCATCCAACAATGCTTTTATCTTCCCCTCCTCACTCTTGGAATCATGCATGGTCCATGCAACTTCGCTAATGTGGGCTGAAATGGACACATCCCAAGGATAGGGCATTGTTGGGAACAACTCCTTGACATTGATAAATTAAGAAGAAAATTATTTACGTTTGATGTCAAACACCCTGATTGCATTCTGCAGTTCCTAGTAGTCATTCATTCTTCTGGCCAAGTTCTTAGTAGTTAATCTTTGATCAGTGAATCTTGCCTTGAAAAATTTGAGTTTAGCATTTGCAATATAAAGCTTTTGTTTATTCTTCTTGTGATGCTTGAGCTCTATCTTGTACAACAAGCATGAGCTGGCCACCTACTTCTCTAACTCCAACTGCTATTGTTCGGTAGTCAACATTGCTAGGTTTGTATATCTGAGATTAGCAAGCTCCACGTATTTAGTCATCTCTTCTATTTGCAACTCCTTCATGTGGATCTCTACTTTGTTGTAAGCTATTATCCCATCAATGATAGGTTTTCACATCTCTTTTCATTATTGAAGTTGCTGAAGGGTCTCATTGAATTTTTCCTTAGTCATCTAGATGTGTCTTTTGTTAACTTCTTTTTGTAGGCCAACCTAATCTTTGTAGTGGTTCTTAACTCTATCAAATTTGAGAGCCTCATTTTTCCAGGTGGCAATCTCAATTGCAAATTTTTGGTGTAAGGCATTGACTTCCTCCAGAGAGAGATTTCTATTCTCTACTACTGATGAGTGGCAAGGTACCCCTACACTCAACCATACGAATACGAGCGTTACACGCACAATCCGGTCGAACTCCGTAGACGGACTAGTTATGGCATCTAGACAATTAGCCTTAGGTCGCAGTTCGCTGTCTTCCCACCTGGACTAGTATTAGCTTTGTCATGTATGGTTTAGTCCAAAGTGAGGTGTATGATGTGGTTTCTAATCTAATGCTACTCCTGAAGGCAATGGGAAGTAATATTCACTAATCTAGGAGAGAGAGGATGAGAGAATCTAATCTAGCCTAAGTGCAATGAGCATTCGTTCCTTGATTATCTATACACATCTTGGACTTCATGCACAACTACCACTAGGATTACCAAGCGCAGATCCTAGGCACGCTATTGGGTTACCAAGTAGTCACACTTAAATGCTTGTAATCAAGTCGTACTCATTCTGAGTTTTATCATGAGATAAGGGTAAGAGAGATTAACTAGGAAAGTAGTAAATAACAATTAATTAAATGATTAAACTAAGTGAATGCTGCAATGATGAAGTAATCTTGATCTTTATTGCTGGTCATGTGCATGTCCAAGTACGTCACACTCAAATAAAGGTTCCGTACAATTACAATCACCACATTGTGGGCATACATAGGGAGGAAAAGGGAGAGAAAGAAATGAAAACACTTAAACTAAAAACTAACTTACTAATGATCTAATATCTAATGATCTCTACCTCATTTGTCTACCTCTTATTTATAGATGAGGAGATAGGCTACGATATCACCTACGCGATATTGCGGTTGTCCCAAATGACGACTCATCAACTACCAATCTTTTAAGCTCAGTGTTTACCTTGGCTAGTTGCTCTTGCTATTGATGGTTGAATTCTTGCATTTTTTGTTTCTATGCATCAACATTCCATAGGCAATGACTTTCTATGGTTAGCATCTCATTCTCTTAATCTGTTTGGACCAAGTCCTTCTGAACTTAATATGTTTTGGCCTCGGCCATGGACTGGTCAAAGATGATTGTTACCATCTCTTTCTCAACTTGATTGAGCTTTTCTTAAAGCAATTGAAAAGCTTCATCTCTTATTAGTGCAAGGTTGAGGAGTGCAGGATCAACACGATGGTCTCCTAATTTAGCAACCTTCACAACTAAGCATTATTTTTGTGCTTGAGTTGTTTTGAGTTGCCCTTCTAAAATGATGCACTTGCCCTTTGCTTCAAGCAACTCTGATTGGGTTGTAGTGATATTATTCAAAAAATCAAAGATATCTAGAATTATTTGCCTAGTTCCCACTAGTTGGTCTAATAATTCTTCACGGTGGGCTGCACTTAGTATTCCACTAATAGTTCTTATGAACATCTACATATCTCTAAGTATAGAAACATTTGGTACAAATGTTGTAGGTGCATTCAATGCTTCATCGATTTTGTCAGCAACCACTTCTACTGCTATCTCCTGCCCTTGTTGCTGCATCACCAATACAATTGACCCTTTGCCCTTCTCTAAGTGCACCAAAAAGGTAGTGGCATTCCCATATATTTATGGGAATTGCTATTGTTGCAAGAGAGATACTATCACCTCTTAGGCACTAAGATTTGACTAACTACATTCTTTCGGATAAGAATATTAGCCCACCTCTCTCCATTTGGCTTATTGTTCAAGCCACTTCTTTGAGATGACTCATTGTAGGACGATACATAGATGGATCCCCATCACTTGTTCCTACTTACTACTCCCACTCACGCAATGGTTACTCTCAGATTTTGTGTAGATGCTCAATGGCTATGTGGGCCTCCAATGTTGTTTCATGAGTGGGTGATGTAGGTGGCGGTGCTTGCACCTCTTCTTTTGATTTAGCAAGGATATTATCCTTCATCATTTTAGACCAAGAGGTGATGGGAGTATGTCTGATTGTATCATTGGCATAGCAGATTATCCCTACCCTTTTATAAATTTTTCTGATAAGGCATGAAAATGGTAGGGTTTTCCTTCCATGTTCATTCTCCTTGAAGAACTACTCTATCTCTAGATAGAGTAGCTGTTGAAGGTTAATAGGGAATTTCTTGGTTAGAGTAGCATAGGCATGGGTGAAGAAGGTTGTCACCTTGTTGAGCCTCACCATTGGATTGGGGTGATAGGTTGCTATCTTGAAGTATATATGCTCTACTAGTGTCAGTGCGCCAAACTTCTTATGGTCAACCCCATAACACCACTAGGAAAACTCCCTTTTTGCCTCAGAGTCTACTTGTGTTGATATTTTTGCCAAATGGATGCTAAAATCAGGTAGGCCAAGAGCTTGCATAGTCACTTCTATTGAGTAAGACGCTTGAATGTCCTTGATTCTCACGGTGGCCCTTGCCTTTCTACTATTCTAAAAGAGATATGTCTCTCCCATATATCACTCCTCACTAGTAGTGATGATCAGCCATATGGGAGAGCATTTCAGTTGTATCTTAACTTTTGGTGGATCATGTTTCAAGAATGGTCCAAAGTTCAATTCTTAGAGAACTAAGCATTGGACATCATGAGGCTTGATTGTATATAGGCAAGCTTGTGTTAATGTGATCTCAATTCTTGGTATGGGCCCTGGTTCCTCTCTTCTTTCGGATTATTCAGTTACAACCTCTTCTTTAGGAATCTATCAAATAGATTTTACTTTAGGCTCCTCTCGAAGACGTCCCATTGCATGAGTTTCTACTACTTGCTCCTGGGCTTGTTCTTACTGGCCCCTTTTAGTTCTAGGTCCTTTGTTCTTTAGTTGTGATGGTCCTCCTTCCTATGGGCACTTTGGTCTAGGTGTCATCTATAATCATAGCATGACCAAATATTAACACTTAATATGTAACTGTAAAACATTGGGAATACCTTATCTCTTGAGGTAGTTACACTTTGGCTAAGTTGTGATCATGGCCTGGTTAATTATTTTAATATTAATAAATAATTTTAAGTTCACTGGAGTTTGTTGGAAAGGTTAAATTCTCAAAAATTAATGTTTTAATATTATTTTATTTAGTAACCCTTTATGGGAGTTAGAAAAATCTTGAAAATTTTTCATCAAAAACCTTAAGATTTGTGGCCCCATGACTAACAACTTACCTTTGGTAGCTACAGGATCAAAGAATGGAGTGATTTGGACAAATGGTGTGAAAGTTATGGTCTTTGGAAGGTTTTGGGCTTTAAAAAATTGCAAAAAGTCCCTTGTTATTTTGAAGAAAATGATAAAAAATTTCAAAGTGTTGGGCAGTATTTATAAAATTTTTGGGCTGCATCGATAGGGCCTAGTCGACGAGGCTGAGCCAACATGGCTATTAACCACTATTAACTTGTCCAATTTTGAAAAATATGAGAAATTTTTGAAGAAAATTGGGGTCAAATGGAAGTCCAAAAAGCCAAGAACATGATGAAATTATTAGAAGAGGATTTCAATATTTGAAAAATTCATAAATGAGTAGAGAATGAAATTTCATGAAGAAGAATGCCTTAAGGAGCACACAACTCGATGCACAATGGGGTGCATGAAAGATTTTGATTGTGAAAATGACTAAGGGTAAGGAACTTAATAACCAAATCACAATATATGCAAGTGGATCCATTCCATTATGGCACATGTGCTTTTTGACCTTGCATAACCTCAGCTAAGGAGTTCATGGGCCCCATAGTTGATTAATGGTTATAAAAATGTTAAGGACCAACCCAGAAAATCTATGTAAGAATTTCAACACATAAAACTAAGACATGAAAAAAAAACATGAAAATTCGCAATGAGGTGAGTTATGGAGAGCATTGATGGATGAGAGAGAGAATGGAATGAATGTACCAATCATGATCACATGAAGTCCCTTGTGAGTTTTGTGGTTAAATGACCTGATAAAATCCAACCTTAGTCCAAATCAAAACCAACCACTTTTAGTGACGTTGCACCATCACTCTAGGACCAGTCCACCCCCTTGAGACACAAGAATGCTTCCACAAATAACCCTCATTCGTTATTTGAGAAAAAAAGAGAAGCAAGAAATGAGAAAGGGCCTTAGTTAGAGGGGACCTTCAAGCATGGGTAACATGTCTTTCTATTCCCTTAACTAGTTCTTGTAGCTTGTTTATTTTGTCTAAGGGGTGTGGTTTGAATTCCTATCAATATTTTTGTTTAAATTTTGGATGGGAACCACACCATGCAAAGACTTATTCAACTTTCTGTTATTGGTTGACACAGAACAAAAAGAAGTCCATGAAAAACACACTTGCACTCAAGATGGTAGAGAGGTACAAAGAGTATTGAATCTCCTTGAACCAACACCCTTTTCAAAGCTTTGAATCTTTTCCAAGCTTTGTAAAATACCATGGTCACAAGTTTGTTAAAGCTTTTTTAATGAAAAAGGAACCTCATATTCCTAAAACAAGGAAAACCATAGAGTTTGTGGATGGGTGGATGACATGGAATCACTGCCTATTTCATGAAAATAGAAATCAATCTTAGTTATCAATCATCAATATTCAAAAATAGAAATGAGACATTAGCAATCAAAAACATTAAGTACAAACCACCGTTAGTAACCAGTTACAACACCACTATGTCCTGTCGAATAAAGCACTTTATTAGAAGATGAGAAAAATTCACATCAAAACAAGGAAAAATATTAAAGAAATTGTAAAATATTAAAGAAAGATAAAACATACTAATGATGTTGTAAAACAAAAATTTGGAAAAATAACAAAGTGTAAAACAAAAAGGTGTAAAATAAAAAATTAGGAAAATATGAGGAACCACTATAATGGTTAGCATGGATGGCCATCTCAACCACAACTGAGTTGAAAGGAGGAGATCTAAAACATTGAGCAAGGTTGTCCATTCGTTGAGGTTTTTCTTCCATTGGCTTTCATGGATTCATGGAAAGGTTTGACTTATTGCATGTTGACTAGCTACTTTTTGTCTAGATCTTAGGTTTGTAGATCAACATGGCCCTAGAAAGAAAGGTTTCATAAATGATATAAGATCCTTCCACAACATTTGAAACTTAGTTCATTGAAGTACATGTGTGGGGTTCCAATAGAGGACCTTGTCTCTAGGTTGAAAGTTCAATTTCTTTATTCTAAGGTCATGGCGTTATTTACCAAATGCTTTGTGCACTTTATTCAAGGATAGGACCACTAATCGATTTTCATCTAGCATGTTAAGGTTGATCAATTGTTCTCTTTGTGCTAAACTCATGTCAAAATCTAGGTCACATGTTGTTGAAAGTGTACTAAGCTCGAATTGAATACGAAGTGTTGGTAGTTTTCCATACACTAGCTCCTAGGGAGAGTGGCCTATAAGGAGTTTTCATGTTGAGAAATAGGCCTAGAGGACATCACTGAGTTTTTTGCTCCAATCCATCCTATATTTGCTAATAGTTCTAATTAAGATCTTTGTAATCTCCTTGTTAGTAACCTCTGTTTGGCCATTGGCTTGGAGGTGATAGGGTGTTATTAATTTATGTTCAACCCCCAAGTGTTGCATGAGCTTGCAAAAAGTGGTGCCTATAAAATGGATTCCATTATCATAGATCAGTGCACATGGAATCCCAAACCTATTTACAACATTTTGTTGTACAAACTGCACAATAGTAGATGATGTATAGTTTATGATAGTTGCTACTTCTGCTAATTTTGTATAATAATCAACAATGACAATTATGTGTGTCTTTCCATTTGAAATGGATGTGATGGGATCCATGAATTCAATGCCCTAGATGTTGAAGGATTCTAGTGATTGAATCCACTATTGAGGTTCCTCCATTCGTGCAGTCATCCCTTCATCTGATTAATAACATTCACAAAAGTAAACAAATTGGTGGGTGTCCCTGAAGATGGTTAGCTAATAATACCCTACCATATAGATCTTAATGGTTGTGTGTCTCCTAGCATAGTGGCCCCCACAAGGACCCTTATGAGCATCCTAGAGAATGTGCAGTTGATCGATATCAGGTACACACCAATGAATCATGCCATCAGTGCACATCTTGTAAAGGTGTCCATTGATTTCTATGAGTGTTTGGTTTGATGAAGAAACTGTTGTTTATTCCTATAGTCCAGATCTTGTAGCATCTCTTGAGTGAGAAGATAAATGAAGATGTCATCATACCATTTTGGTTCTATGGCCACTTGTTCATTTATTGCACTAGTAAAGAGGATTTTATCAGGAAATTGATTAGAGAGAAGGATCTTCTCTTTGTTATCTCATCGTAACTAAGAAAAGTGATCAGAAATCACATTCTCAATCCCCTTTTGATCTACCATTGTAAGATCAAACTCTTATAATATCACTGGTCACCATATGACATGAGGGCTAACCATTGGTTTATTCATGAGGAAGTGAATGGAATGTGGTTAGTGTGCACAAACACTTTGTATCTAAGCACATAGTGCTTAAACATTTCTAGAGCATACACTACCATGATTAGTTCTTTCTCCATTTTGGTGTAATTCAACTATGCACCCATAATGCTTCAACTTATGTAGTGGATGTAATATAGATGCTTCTTATTATCCAACTACATAAGCATGACTTCCAAGGCATAATTTGATGCATTTTTCATGATATGAAATGGTCTAGACCAATCATGTGCTTATAGAAATGGATTCTCTATGAGCTTCTACTTGAGGCTCTGGAATGCATTTTCGCATTCCTTGGTCCAAATGAAGGGAGCATCTTTCTTTGTTAGCTCAACCAATAGTTTTACAATCTTAGAGAAATTATCTATAAATTGCCAATAGTAGCTAGTGTGTCGAAGGAAAGATTAGATATCTTTAATGATTTCCGATTGGCTAGTTATTCCTTGAATGAACCTTATTTCTTTAGGATTTACCTCAATCCCTGCCTAAGAAATTCTATGCCCTAGTACAATGTCCTCCTAGACCATTAGATGACTCTTCTACCAATTGAGCCAAAGATTTATCTCCACACACCTTTTAAGCACTTTCTCAAGGTAGTCCAAGGCTTTCTCAAATGTGATGTCATAGGTGGAGAAGTCATCCATGAAGACTTCCATCCTGCAACTAATGTGTTGTTGAAAAATTCTCCAGACCAAGCATTGGAATGTCGCAGGAGCATTGCACAAATCAAATGACATCTTTCAATGTGCAAAAGTTCTCTAGGAACTTGTGAATGTTGTTTTGGCTTGATCCTTTGGCACGATTTGGATTTGGTTATAGCCATAATAACCATACAAAAAGTTATAATAGTAATTCCTAGATATAGTGTCCAACACTTGATCCACAAATGGTAATGGAAAGTGAGCTTTGAATGTTGTCATATTCAATAGTCGAAAGTCAATGCATACCTACCACTTGCCACCTTTATCTAGCACAATCACAAGTGGGCTAACCCACTCACTATCTATAATGGGATAGACAGACTGCACCTTGAGGAGTTGCTCGATTTTCTCTTTGATGATCTGCTTCAATTTGGGGTTCAATCACTGTTGTAACTACCTCTTTAGCTTCATGGTTGGATTACTATAGATACGATGCTGGAATATCCTAGGATCAATCCCTATGAGTTTAAGATATGACCAAGTAAAGGTTATTGGTCATTTTTTGACCACCGTCAACAACATCTATTTTTATTTGGGAGCAAGATTAGCATTGATAATTACTGGCTTGCCATTTGTCAAAAATGCATACTCCATGCTGGTAGGTAGAGTTTTCAACTCTAAGGCTCTTATTTAAAATTTTTAACAATTTCCAACTCTCCCCAATTGGTATCATCATTTGCATCTTGAGAGAGTTGGTGATGAAGTTGCTTTGGTTCATTCATACTTTCAATATAGGCATATGTCAAACTCTTAGCAAGCTCCATGCAAAGTGTGCTACTTCCAAGATTAGCTATCATCCATTGGATGCCCTATTATTTTTTGGTTACTATGTACAAGCACCTTTGGATTTCAAATTCATTTGCATAGTATCTGCATGCTTTGATGGATGTGCTCTTGACAGACCAAAGTTTCTACACATAGTTGCATCTAGTATCGCTATACATGATATATGAAACTCTCTTCTTCTTGATCTTTCCAAGTTCATTCTCCTTGAAAATTTCCAAGGAGATATCTTTAATGTCCCTTTGTGCATCAATAGTACTCAACCATGTCCTTCCCATAATATAATTGGGAAGTCTCCCTTGCAATTGTCGACCATGATCACCAAAAAATCAATAGGATAGGACCATCCACAAACAATGGTCACAATGTCCTCCCCAAGCCCTAAAGAAATAGTGATTGATTGGTCTACCAATTCTAAATAGATATTTCTCTTCTTAAGAGGTGATAGGTTTCATGCTTGGTCCATGTCATGGGAAATTAGATTGACACTAGAACATAAATAAAGAAGAGCCTTTCATGGCTCATGTCCAATGATCTACAAGTATATGAGAGGACTTCTAGGGTTATTTCTTTTCCTAGGAAGGTTGCTAGCTTTGGTCCAATGAAATACAGTGTGGATTAACATAATTATGCAAAAATATTATGATGCATTTGGTTTGAAGGGCTCTTAAAAGGAATGGATGCAGAGGATGATGGAGAGATAAGGTAGCTAGCCATATTAGTTTATGAGGAGTTTGGATGATTGTTAGGTCAAAAGAATGGTCATTTTTGGGATCTGGGTTCCAAACCATTTAGCTAGAAAGCCGGCTGTAAGTTGATAGCCCTAGTAGCATTACATTGTTGTGATTGTGGTAGAATTTCATCCTACATATATGGAGCATGAGGTAATTGCATGGACGGTGGAGGAGCATGTGCTAAAGGATGAGAACAATAATAGGGATATAGGGTTTCCCCTCTAGTAGATGGATAATGAGTTCTGTGATACTCTGGAGGGTAGTAGTGATGCTAAAAGAAAGTGAGACTAGAAGAGTCACGTGAAACATTGATTGCTAAACATAGTATCCATATGGATTTGGCTACCTGTAAGGGTATTGCTGCCTTGGTGGTGGCATCCCCCATGACTGTGGATGTTGCCATTGTTACCATATGGTTGTGGTGGAACTTCACTAAGATAATAAGCTTATTGTTGATGGTGAAACTACCTTGGATTTCCTTGAGGATAAGGCAATCTTTTGGGTGCTTTCCTTCTTACTAGTCTAGGATTTAGTGCATACACCCCAGACTCCTACAAGTGTGACATGAAAAGGTAACATCCTTTAGGATATTCATATTGGTAGATGTCACATCCATCATTATCTTCTGATTCTATCTCCATAACTTATTGTACTGCAACAGCTTTGCCCTTATCCCTTTGGTAGCCACATTTAGCTCCTTTCCACCTCCTGTGGTTACGATTACTACTTTACTCTCTTGATTCTTTTGCAAACTTAAGAGCAGTATGGAATTTTTCATGCAAAAAATCCCATATTTTATCTACCTTGGTAAAAATTTTAGATAGATTTTTGGAATGGCAAGGTCTTTCTATTCATCACCTCATCAAGTGGTGATTCCTCCTCATTATCACAAAATTGGACCTTCCTTTTTCTAATGGAAGGATCCTGGTTATACTCAACACTTTCTGGTTTCCTTAACTCTCCTTCTTCTTTTGGTACTTATTCTATTAACCTTTGGATCTGATGGGCTCTAAGTTTTGATAGTCTTCCTTGGGCATAAACCCCAAGAGTCCTTCTCATTTATAATCTGAGTCCATCTATGATGTGGTGAAGTTATTTCCACTAAGAATAACCATGGCCAAGGCATCAATGTATGAGAGAATAGTATCTTCCCATAGTGGTGTTTAAGGGTTCATGTGTTTCTTGCTTTCATCCTTGGATCTACCTTCTCATATTAGACACTCGAAAGTACATCTAATATTTATCATTGAACAACTTTAGCATTGTGCTCCACCTACAAATGGATTCTAGCTCCAATGACTAATACCAACTTATGGCTTCCTTGATGAGTGTCCTGGGAAATAACTTTGATTTTTGCCAATCATTTTCAATATTTTGTAAGGCATAGGCATTGTGAAAAGATTGAAGATGTGTTTGTAGATCAAAGTTATATCCCCCTCAAATATGGAAATATTGTTCATGTTAAGTTGCTTAATTCGGCTATCTTTCACATGCCTAGTTGGAATTTTCACTGCCTTTGCAATATTTAGCATGCTCTGAGTTACTAACAAAGGATCATCATCATCATTATTTCAATGATGCCTACAATTTTCTCTACTACCCTTTTGTTTATGGTAGTATTAGTGATCATTATTGTCCCATTATTCACCTTTATCATGGTTATTCTTTTTGCAGTGTTTGTTAAAACTAGAAGAGGAAGAAGAAGATGTAGACAAAGAGGGAAAAGAGGAAAGAGGATTGCCACCACCATGGTATTTGCCACCTATTCTACACTTTTCACAACCACACTTGTTAGCTTTCTTGTCATCTTGATGCTTGCCCAAGCCCCTACTTTGACTTCCACTTTTACCTAAACCCATATTTTTGATAGTGGACTATAGCTTCAGGTTCAAGCCCTCATCACCAATATCAAGGGATGGAGAATCTTCATGTTAAGAAACCCTAGAGAGAGGATCCTCATTTTCATTCTGGTTAAGTAGGAACAACAGATTAGTAAACCATTTCCCCTTCATAGCCTAATGGTGTTTCTCCTAGTGTCGATCTCTCCTGCATTGTGTTTTAGTGGGATGGTATACTTAGTAGTCAAAATCATGCATCATGTACTATTCATGGAGATCTTGGATGCCCAACCTCCTAAGAGTTTGATGTAGCATCTTGAGCATAGATCGATTAGGAGGCATTACAATGTTGCCCTCCATATCTTGCCACTGCAATTGTTCATCTTGATGCAAGATGAAGGTGAAGTCAAGCACATACTCATCTGGATGAGTATATACCACCCAACATTTTTTATGCACTAGCGATTTACTATCATCACACTTGTGGAAAGAAGAAATTTTGTAATTAGAATAAGTTATTAATGTGCTTCAATTATTATATTTATTTTTAGAATGATTTTTGACCTTAGGGTTCATCCAATGATGTTAATGATTTTCACTATACCTAGATAGCGCATACTTCAAACAAAAAGAGTCCTTGACAATGGTACCAATGATTAGTGATGAATACCCCTACACTTAATCATACGAATCACTAAGCACTCATGTGCAATTTGATCAAATTCCATGGACTCTATGTCTTTTGATACACTAGCCTCTAGGAAGTGAACTTGTTGTAACAGGTATTCATTGTCTTTCCAATTACACTTATGATATGCAAACGTATGGTTAAGTGTAATTAGGGCATATATTTTTTATTATTTTTATGTTTTATGTTTTGGGTGCTTAAAATAAAGGATGGAAGAAATGAAGCAATTTAATTGCTAATTTAATCTAACTAACTATACCTAACTAATCCTAACATAAGCATCCATTCCCACTTGTCATACACATCCTAAAAATGTTTACTACTATTAGGTTACCAAATGTTAAGCATTACTAAGATTACCAAGTGTCAAGCATATGCTTGAAGTGGTTGTGCTTATGTGCTTATTAATCGCTACTTAATCTAGCTTAATTTAGCTTAGTTTAGCCTAATTCATTATTTAATTACTTAAAACATTAAACGAAATCACATAAGACATTAAATGAATAAATAATTAATCAATCTATTTGCAAGTGCTACAAGGTTTATCAAAAAGTTCATATTTATTATTGCACACACTACTATGCTCAAGTACAACAATGCTCAAATAAAGATTTGTACACTCTTGATTCTTATTGTGAGCATTTACAAAGATATTCCAACTTCCAAATGATAAAACTGCAAGAGCTCCACTAAAACTATGATAAGACATGTCATAAGCATGGAAAGTGAGCACATATTTATAGGTGAAAATAGACACTACATTGATGGCGCTATGTCAATGTATCAAATCATGCATCGACGAGGCCTAGTCAATGAGGCCTAGTCAATGGGGCGTAGTCAACTTACTAATTCATGATCCATCAAAATGTATTATATTTTGGCCCTAAATACTCAATAAAAATCATGTCTTTTTTATATTTCTTGGCCAAAATAAGTTGGACCCATGATGTATATGTTAAAAAGTAAGGTGCAAGGAAAGCATTCTAAACATTTTTCTCAAAATAAGGTAAAAACCTTAGAATGAAGTTTTAATGACTTTTCATTAAAAATATGATGGAAAATCATGAAAAATGGACTTGGAATTCCAAGATACATCTTTATAAAAAAAATTAAATATTGGTATTTTATGGATAGATGTAATTAGTTTTGGCACCCAAATACCTATAATAAATTCATTTTATGAAAAGAATGGTAAGACAAACATATCACAAAAGATGTATTTTGGCCCTTATCCATTTTTATAAGTGCATGACCCTTCTTTTCCTTTGTATGATGAAGAATTCCCTTGATGAATTAGATGATTCTATTGATGAAAAATAATCTTAATGATTTGATAAACTAAAGAAGTTTTTAATGTTTGAAAATTAATTAAATAATTTCATAAGCTATCATCACTCTATCATTATTTTCTCATCATCATGTTTCTCAATAATATTTTTTTCACCTTTCTTATCATTACTCTTATCAACTCTGATAAATTTTCATTGATCTATCTCATGTTTTGATGATCTAAAAACTAGAATATCTAGAGGTATGATTAGCTATGCATATAGGCAAGGTATCTATTAGTTTAATAATATTGGAACTTGATCGAAGATTGGAGAAGCTATTAGAAGTTCATTTGAGAAATTTTGAATGTGTGGAAGTGAGTTTTGGGAAGTCAAAACTCATCTTTTCTTAGTTCCAAATACCATAGATGTCCAAAAAGAATGTAGACTAAGTTCAAAGCATAACTTCTAGCTAGAGTGGATAAGGATGAACATCCTAGGTAGCCATTAGTTGAATTAGTTGAAATAAAAAAGTCATTTATAGTTGTTTCTTAAATCCAAGTAAAAGGTGGAAAAGTTCCTGGAAATGAGATCTAGAAAAGAGTTTGCCTAGACCTCTTAAAATCTATTCATTGGCACATAATTGAGGTTCATCACACATTTTGATTTGAAGTTGCATTTGGATTATTTGGGAATTTGGCTTGCATTGCCTGGATTTAGCTTGACATTTCATCAGTTCTTGAATTAGGGTTATAAGGTTGAAGATTAATAGCTATACCACCATTGCTACACTTATTTCATAGGATTTGAACTATGATCTATTGTAACATTATTAATCTATTATCAAATCTTTGTATTTTTTTTTTCATTTAAGACTTGTTGTGTTTTATCCTATATCTTGTGCTTTATTTGTGTAGATTTAATTATGAATTTATCTAGCCTACACTCTCTCTTTCTATCACAATTTCTCAATTCTTTGAGGAGCTTAAATTCTCTATGGGGGAATATCTACTTTATAGCCCTAAGGGGTTTTCACTTGGGTAGCCAAGTATTGAATATTTTACCTTTTCCTCCAAGGCTTGTGAAAGTGTCTTTTGAGGACACCATACTTAGCCTTATGAGGTTCTTGGTAGTCATATGGGATATCAAGCTTGAAGTCTTGTTTAGCCTACAAGAAGTGTGTTAGCTATAGTTTAATTTTAATGGAGTAAACGTGGCGAGCTTTATCATATGTATTGGTAAGCTTATTTTTTATGCATTTTTGTTTCATCAATTTTTGAACATTTACATTTAAGTTTGATTTTTGTTAGAACTCATTCATCTCCTTCCTTTTGAATTCATCAATTCATAGTTTCATAACCTCAAAATAATTTCAAAAGATTAGTTAAAGTTGGATTCTATTCATTTGAGCAAAGAATAAATTTTTTTTGAGTTTATCACCACCCATGACTAAGTCATGGTATGAAGAAGATGACTTGTAATAAAGATAAGATGATTAAAATAAATATATACTAGTGGAGATGAAAGCTTATCATAAGGCTATAAGTAGTGGGTATCAAAGAGCATAAAACATTTCATGGAGATAAGTAGTAGGTTGGATGATGGCCAAGGAGACAAGTAGAAAATCACCTATAAGAAGGTAGCATAGTGTCAATCAAGAATGCAATTTGGCTTAATGGATAAATTGGTATCTAATTGGGGAAATCTGAGAGCACTTGTAAAATCTATTTTAGTAGAGTGTCCTGTAGAGAATGGCCAAAAGTAGTGTACTAGTAGGGGTTAGGATAGCTTAGATAGAAGCCATGAAGAAGTTTGTTTTCTTGTTTCATTGTGAATAAGGAAAACTCCAAGATTATATGCTTAAATACTACTTGAATTTGATTGTACGGTGTTAAGTATTAAGCTAACTGGAACAAATAAACTTTGTTTATTTGGCTGAAAAAATCCATAAATTTTCAATGAAGTTTCATACATGCATAAGAAAGGCACTAAAAAGGCCACGTTAGCCTGAGAATGAGCTAGGAATAAATTTAGGTAAATATGATAAAGGTTGATTAAGAGATTTCTAGTGATGACCGTGAAGATTAGAAAGGATTCAACAAAGGCAAGTGGTAGGCCAAAGGATGTAAAGAAGGTAGGTAGAAAATTAATTACAAGAAACCTCAATTCTAATTCTTAGATCCTTATCAATTTTACCATTTGAATGAACTATTACTCATAGGTAACAAAACTATTTGTATTGAAGAACTTTGTAACATTAAGTTGTTACTTTTATTTTATCATTGTTCATACTTAAATTGAAATTATATATCATATATACTTCTACTAACTTTTAAGCTTTGTAATTTTAGAGCTTATCTCTACTTTTTTATTTTAGAAGTAATATTTTATTGAGATGAATCCACCAACATAATATGATCTATAAATAGTCTACACCAAGGGATTACATACTAGCTTTTTTTAGTTAGTTAATCTATAATAATAACAAACCTATAAGGACTAAGTGTAAACACCCTCTATAAAAACATTGTATGACTTAAAACATAGAAGTGATTTTATATTTTATTGTTATTGTCAAGATTTATAGAAGTTTATAACTCAATTCTACCTAGTAGAGTCGAACCTATGACCTAGGGTTACTAGGCCAAAACTTGTACCTTTAGGCTAACACTACATTGTTATAACTGTAGCGATCGAAAATGTTGGTGGCTGGAACACCGACAGGTTTGTGGGTGCATAACCTTGACCCCACCTCCATGGGAGGGTCTTTGCTAGGAAATGAAAGCAGAATGCCTTGGACAGTCTTGTCGATCGAACAGGGACTTTGCTGGTTGCAACTAGGGGGTGGCATGGTTAGCCGAAATGAGATAGCTGACATTGTGAGATAATGCCAAGTGTTATAATAGTGTCCTTGGTAGTACTAAGGTTGGCTAAGCCTGAGCATAGCAGGGTTTCCCAGCACGAGAATGATAATGCAGGTGTGAAAAAACATGTAAAGTAGCGAAAAGTGTGAATGCGGTGTTGAATGTCAAAGAAAATGCTTAAAATGCAATAGAGTTTAAGAGAAAGAAAGAATGGTACCACCTCAGACAGGGAGTGTAGTAATTACAAATGAGCATTGAGAGGAGGTACGGGGTGTACAAACAGGAACAATAGCAATGTAGCCACAGTCTCTGGGGTGTCATGGGATGAAGACTAATGTCTATTACGAGGTCTGTGCCTACTGAGTTGGTTGCCACTGTGTCCTACAAATTGTAATGCACTACAATGTTGAATGGGATGTAAAGGTGTTGCCACGATGTTGATATGCTCTAATGTGTGGGGTGCTCAAGGTGCCTTGGGTGCCAAGTGGTACTTATAGGGTTTGCTAGTACCCCTACGCTCAACCATACAAATACGAGTGTTTCATGCATGATCCGGTCGAATTCTAAGGACTAAGTGCATATGTGCCCTTTTGGAACAAGGATGGGTTGGTTGATCGTTGTCTTCCCAAGCTTACCTTAATGTCACAATTTTATGGTTAAGTAAGCTTGAGGCATATGATTTTTATAGCTTTTATGTTTTTATGTCCTACGCTAGTAGGGAAGGAGAGAGATAACTAGGTGACTAATTTAACTTAACTACTCATTAACTAAGTTCTAACTAATCCTAACACTAGCATCTATTCTCATTTGCTGTACACATCCTAAACCAGTGCAACACTATAGGGATTACCAAATGCTAATTGTTACTGGGTTACCAAGTGTTACACACATGCTCGAAGTGATCGTACTGAGTGTAATTTAACAATTTTCTTAATTGATCAAAATGAATTACTACACTAATAACATAAATGTAAAGTGCATAAAATAAAATA
Source organism: Gnetum montanum (assembly GCA_015680685.1). Classification (NCBI taxonomy): domain Eukaryota; kingdom Viridiplantae; phylum Streptophyta; class Gnetopsida; order Gnetales; family Gnetaceae; genus Gnetum; species Gnetum montanum. Next base: position 903,363 of record MNCI01012011.1, read on the forward strand.
AATGCATAAGAAAATAAAATAAAATAAATGTGTAAAAACACAAATCTCAAGTGCTTCAAGGATGAATTAAAGAGCTCATCTTTATTGCCATACACAAGGTGTGCTCAGGTACACAATGCTCGAATAAAGATTTGTCCACACTTAGACCTCCTACTGTGGGCACTTGGAAAATATTTTAACTTTCAAACAGACTACAAGATTTTAGCTACTTTTCTGCTAAAAGACTTCTCTCCCAATTGTACACCTAGGCATTGTATTTATAGGCTTGGGAGCAACTACTTTAATAATTAGAGTAACCACTCTAATAATTAGAATAAACTGCTAGAGTAACTACTCTAATAATTAGAATAAACCACTAGAGTAACTGCTCTGATAATTAGAATAAACTACTAGAGTAACCGCTCTCATCATGCCCCCACAACTAAATGAAAACTCGTCCTCGAGTTCCTTACAAAATATTGGGAAGGTATGGGATTATTGACTAATTGACAACTGATGATAGAATGGGATGACAGACTCAATGTGCCCAGTGATGGATTAATAATCATATTACAACATTGTGGTGAACACTCGTACATAACTGACATCCAAACCTTTATTTGGTAGCTTGTAGAGAAAGAGAGAGAAATAAAATGAAGCGTGTTGTTGCCAATGCTAAGATTGTGCCTTCTATTGTTTATCCATAGCACCACCAGACTTGCTCATTTCATAAATGCTTCAGTTTCAGTCCATCCTGAGTACTTCCTCCAAGCCCAATCCATTGTTTATATGATCATCATCTACACACATAACATAGTCACAAATGAGCAAGGATAGATAAACCACAATGCAGTTGATACCTTGCCTTGATATGAAGTGCATTGGCTGAGTTGTGGTTATGGTAGAAACTAGTTCAAAGATTTATCACAGGTGACTACCCAAGGTGTAGGGGTTAGGAAAATAGTAAATTCGAGAAAATTGAAAAATTTGTGCCAAGGCCCCCATGACTAAGAGCGAACCTCTGATACCTATAAGATGGAAAAATATGAGGAACAAGAAAGATGGGAAAAAATAACAACGGCAAGCCAATAAAATGGATGTCATGGATGGGGATGAAACAAGAGATGATTGATTACAGGAAATGTTTAAGAAAAATAACTTAACAATTACACCAAAAGGGAATGCTAGTGGGTCCTTCCCAAAGCAAGCTCATGCCTTCTATGCCCTGACAAACCCACAAACCGAAGAGTCTGTAGGCCCTAGGAATGTCATTTGGAAGTAAGAGTTAAGAAATTACCCACAAGAATTTACCAAAGAAAAAAAATGCATCAACCCAAAATGGACTAATGATCAAATTGAAAATGAGGTGGAAAATGGGAAGAAAGATGGAGAGGAGAGAATGGAATGGAATCCCAAGAACAAGGTTGTGTAAAGCCCCTTGTGTATTTCATGGTTAAGATAACTGAGTAGAACTCATCCCAAATCCAGACTCAAACAAAACACACCTAGTGACCTCGCATCAACACACTTGACCAATCCATCCACCTGAGGCAACAAAAATGCTTCCACAAAGAGTCACCACCATTCCAAGGAGAGTGAGATGGAGAAGAAAGAAGTGAGAAAGGGCCTTAGTTAGAGGGAACCTCAAGCATTGATAACATGTCTTTCTAGTTCCATAACTAGTGCTTGTAGTCCATATTTCTTTATTATGTCTAAGGGGTGTGATTTGAATTTTTACATTTTTTTTGTTTTTGTTTTTGTTTTTTTCTTGTGAGAACCACACCATGCAAAGACTTATTTTTATTCATTTAGCTTCCTGATTTTTGAATAATGTTAGAATGAAAAACCCAAGAAAAAGCATCCAAGCACCCAAGAGAATGGCTAGCACCAATGCATCGAATCCCCTTGAAGTCACACCCTTTTCATCCTTTGAGTATTTCCTTTGTTTAAAAAATACCCAGCCACCAATTCATTAACAAGTTTACGTAGAAAAAGGGGACTGTACAGTTCCAAGCCAAAGGAGACCATAGATTTGTATGGATGAGTGGATGGCATGGACTCATTGCCTATTTTACCAAAAGAACCATACCTTTATATCAGCATCATATTTCAAAGGTAAAAACCAAGCATTAGCAATCAATATGATATAATTCAATCCACCATCATGAGCACTTATTGGATGATGAATAAAAGTAAATCAAGCAAATAAAGAAACAGTAAAAACATGAACGAAGGTGTAAAAAAATAAGAAAAGTTGAAAGAATGTGTAAAAAAAAATTCAAAAAGAATTGAGGGCCTAGACCGATTAGCATAGGTGGCCATCTCCCCCATGACTAAGTTGGAAGGAGGAGATCCAAAATAGTGAGCAAGGTTATCCATCAAGAGACGTAGCATGTGTACTAGCTATCCTAAGCTCCTGGAAAGGTTTGGTTTGTTGCATTTCTCAGGTTTGTTTATTGTCATGGCCTCTAAAGGAAAAGTTGCATAAATAATATAAGGTCCTTCCCACAGTGTTTGAAATTTAGTACATTGTGGCACATGTGTGGGATTTCAGTAGAGAACCTTATCTCCTGGCTGATATTTAACTTTCCTAATCCCTAGGTCATGATGTTGCTTATTGAATGCCTTGTGGAATTCGTTAGATGATAGGGTAGCTAGTCGGTTTTCATCTAGCAAATTAAGGGTTACTAACCATTGTTTCTATGCTAGGTCAAGGTCAAGGTTGAGGTCACATGTCATCGATAGTGTACAGAGCTCAATTTGAATGGGAAGCACTGGTAATCTACCGTACACTAACTCATAGGGAGAGTAGCCTGTAGGGAGTTTCCATGTGGAGTAGTATGCCCAAAGAGCATTGTTCAGTTTAGTGCTCCAGTCTCACCTAAACTTGCTAATGGTTCTTCTCAATATTTTCATAATCTCCTTGTTGGTGACTTTAGCTTGACCATTTGCTTGGGGGTGGTATGGTGTTTTCAGTTTGTGTTCAACCCCTAAGC